>JBBPBX010072709.1:0-18004 GCA_038048925.1 Garcialebias charrua | reverse complement strand
GCTCCCAAAATTTTTTCACCAACTGAAGACTACTAGCAAGATAAGAAGACCACTATGGATCCCAGCCAACCATTCAAGTGCTGCACAGGATGTTTTAGCGGGTACATCCAGAAGGATGACAAGCACCCGTTCTGCGAGTCCTGTCTCGGACCCAACCACGCTCGGCAGGCCATGGTCCAGAACCTAACCTGTCGAGCCTGCATGTTTCTGCCGATGGAGGAAAGGCAGCGCCGGTTCAGCCTCTTCCCTCCGACGGAAGTAGGTCTGCAACCGATGGAGGACTCACTCAGCCTCGGCTTCGAGCAGCTGGCTGACTACGGGTCCTCGAGGGTATCTAGCGAGTCCGGTCTGTACTCTCCCGAAGGGTCAGACCCGACTTCGTTTTTTCTCCGCATGCCGGAGTCGACTAGCCTCCTCGTCACGCCATCTCCCGTGGGAGGCGCGGGGCCGGCCATACCCTCCACCGTGGGAGCAGTCATGCCCGCCGGAGCGGCCGCCACGAGCTACGCGCCGGGCCCAGCGTCTCCAACCCAAGTGCCCCTCCGGCCTCAGGACGAGACACCAGGCAGCAGCCGAGCGCCATCCCCTGGGGACCCAGGACAAGAGCAGACGAGCAGGACGAGCACGTGTCTCTGAACAGCGCTCTGCCCGGACTGACCAGGTGGGCGGCTAGCGCGTGGAACATGGAGGTCCCTGAAGGCACCACGCCACAGTCCTCCTCACGCCTGGCGGGAAGATTTGCCGCCAAATCGGGGAGCGAGGAGCAGAACATCTGGCCCTGCCTCCCTGAAATCAAAAAGCTGCTGCAGGCACAGACCAGCAATCCGCTGAAGAACAGAGCTCCGGTCCTGTCTTTCATCCCAGCTACGAAGGTCCAGGGGCTGACAGACCAGATCTTCCCCCCGGTGCCGCCGCTGGAGCCCAGCTTGTCCGGTGTGTTTGGAGTCAAACCAGCAAAACACTGGACCAGTTTTCCACCAAGATGCAGGACCGCATCCACAAATGCTCCGCGCAGGTGGGGGCGGTCGCAAATAACATTGCCTTTTTGGCGTACGCGGTCGGGCAGGAGCCGACGCACGAATCTGCAGGAGCGGCTCTGGACACCATCACATACATGTGCGAGCTCCTGGCCACCTGATCAGCCAGGATCTCAGCGTGGGCCACGCTGCTGCAGCGACAGGTTTGGCTAAAACTGTCCTACTCCATCCCTGAGGATGTTAAGAAGATGCTGCTGCAGGGGCCGATTTCTGCTCAGGGCTTTTTCGGGGAGCACTACAAGACTGTGTTCGAGCAGCTGCAGTCCTCCTCCGACGCCCTGGAACAGGTCCGTAAACACTCAGCTTCGCCTAGAGTGGACCCTCGTGCAACACCCGGGCCGGCGCGCCCGCGCGAGCAGAACAAGCAGTACCGCAACCAGCAGGGTTTCTCTGCGCCCTATCAAACTTTCGCCACGCCGCAGCCTCCAGGCACGTCAAAGTTTTACCCGTCCCCATACTCCCAGAGACCCGGGTAAGGCAGGGGAAGGGGTCAGAGCGGAAAGAAAGACCAGTGGAAGAAGTGACGGTGTGCGGGAGATGTTTTTTCACAGTGTTTTTGTTTCAAGCAAATAAAGTTTCTGTTTTTGAAAACAGTGTTCTTTGTTCAAACACGATGGTTGCCCTTTCTCCGAGGCTCGTGAACGCATCTCCGAACTCAGATGACAAAACAGTCGACTGTTTCCTCACAAGATGTATCACAGAGCCGGTCTGTACGTGCGCTACGTGACCCACCTGTGAGCCCCCCGCCGCCTCCCCACTCAACTGGGGAGCGCGCTCACGTGACTGCTTCCAGGCTCAGAGCTCTGAACAGCACGAACGAGTCGGGCACACTTTTGCTTTCTTTAAAAAGGCTAATTTTCATGAGCCTGGTCTGGACACTTCTGTCCCGGCCAGGACTTTGTCGTATCTCTCGCCATCCGAGCATGCTTCAGGTACAGTCACTGACTCATTCAGCAAACGCCCTTTTCCAGCCGGGTCTCCCTTGGGCCAATGCGGACTCTGTCCGCATGGCGGCGATAGAGACCAGTCTATCTCGTCTCAGGCGAAGGAACGTTATGGCTGCTCCGCTGTCGAACCACAGTGCAGCTTGGCTCCAGACTTGCTCGTTAAACAGCTGGTTACGAGGTCTGGTTCTGAACGGCTACGCTCTGCAGTTTGCAGGGATACCGCCCAGTTTCAATGGGGTCGTGGGGACGAAACTCACGTCCCCGGCTCCGGGCGTGTCGCTGCAGTTAGAACTACAGGAACTACTGACCAAGAACGTCATTTCCCGGGTCCCCTTGGGCGAGGAGCGCACCGGGTTTTATTCAAAATATTTCCTGGTCTCCAAGAAGTCGGGAGGTCTCAGACCGACTCTGGATTGGTCGGCTTTCAACAGATACGTTGTCAAACGTCCATTTCATATGTTGACGATAAAACGTGTGCTCGAGTGTGTGACGTCAGGGGGCTGGTTCGTAACAATCGATCTCCGAGACGCTTACTTCCATGTACCGATCGTGAAGAAACACCGGAAATTCCTCAGGTTCGCCTTTCAGGGAACCTGTTGCGAGTTCAAGCGCCTCCCCTCCGGGTACGCGCTCGCCCCGAGAACTTTCACGAAGGTCATCGAGGCAGCCCTAAACCCGCTGCGGTCGCAGGGGCTGAGGGTAATCTATTACATCGACGATCTATTGCTCCTGTCTTGGTCGAAGACAGAAGCAGCAGAACAGACGCTGATTTTAGTGAATCATTTGACCCAATTGGGCTTTGCCATAAATTGGGAAAATAGCTCCACTTCACCAGCACAACAAACAGTTTATTTAGGCGTGAGTCTCTGCACCGTGAGCATGAGAGCTCGCCTCCCAGATCAGAGGAAGGAGTCGCTGACGTCACTCCTTCAGCGTGTCCAGCCCCACAGAACTGTTTTCAGCGATCACAATTATGCGGCTGTTAGGGATGATGGCCGCGGATCACGCTGTTCTAAAACTCGGGTTATTGAACATGCGGAAGTTACAGAGATGGTTTATTCGCCAGAGAATAGACCCTGTACGCCACAAAAGACGCCGAGTCACGATCCCTCCCTCAGTGAGGACGGACCTTGTTTTCTGGGGGAATCCCAGAACTCTGTCAGAAGGGGTTCCCCTGGGCAAAGTGACGTCACGGAGGGCGGTCTTTACCGATGCGTCTCTTTCCGGTTGGGGGGGCACATGTCAATCTCAGACGGTGGGCGGGACATGGCCACCCGGCACGTCTCTTCACATCAACGTGTTGGAATTATTAACAGTGCACAAAGTTCTGAGGCACTTTGTTCACATGCTTCGACAGCAGGATGTCCTCGTGCACACGGACAACAGAACAGCTGCTGCTTATATAAACCGCGAGGGCGGAGTCCGCTCAGCGCAGCTCCTGAACACAGCCAGGGAGCTGCTCTGCTGGGCTCACGTTCACCTCAGATCACTGAGGGCTGTTTACATCCCAGGTGTTCTAAACAGGGGGGCGGACATCATGTCGAGAGGGGGACCTCTGGACAGAGACTGGACGTTACACCCGAACCTGGTGTCCCAAATCTGGACCAGGTTCGGGAGGGCGGAAGTGGACTTGTTGGCGACGCGAGAAAACTCAGTGTCCCCTGTTTTTTTCCCTGAGTCCCCTCGACACCCCCCCGCTAGGGGTGGATGCATTTGCCCACAAACCATGGCCCAAAACATTAATTTATGCGTTTCCCCCAGTCCCTCTGCTATCAGTACTGCTGGAGAGAGTGAGGGAAGAGGGAGTGTCAGTAATTCTGATCGCTCCAGAGCGCGTGAACGCACCATGGTTCCCAGTTCTGCAGCAGCTGGCAGGCCGCTCCTGGAAGCTCACCTGGAGGGACGATGCTCTCCTGCAGGCAGGGGGCGCAATAAGGAGTCATCCAGTAATTAGGTCAGCATCTGTGGGCTTGGATGCTGAACGACAACGCTTAGAAAACCTTGGGTTTTTCTAAAGAGGTCATTGGAACCATTCAGGGTTCACGCGCGCAGTCTACAATCGCTGTTTATGCATCAAAATGGGCTGTTTTTCAGCGCTGGTGCTTAGAAAAACAACTGGACCCATGTTCATGTCATCTGGGCCACATTTTTCTCATACTTACAACTGTTATTGGACAGAAACCTGGCCTTCAGCACCGTTAAAACGTATGCTGCTGCAATCTCTTCATGTCATGAGGGGGTTTAATGACAGAACTGTGTTCAATAATCCCCTGATGAAACGTTTTTTAAAGGGTGCTCGCCGTCTCAGGCCGGTCTCTCGTCCCCTGGCCCCTAAATGGGATCTAGTTATTGTGTTAAATGCTTTAACGAAGGATCCTTTTGAGCTTCTGAATGAGGTTTCTTTAAAACTCTTATCACTCAAAACAGCTCTACTGTTAGCATTGTCATCAGCTAAAAGAGTGAGCGACCTCTCTGGCCTGTCTGCCTCTCCTTCCTTCCTGAAGATTCAAGGAGATGGGTGTTCTGCTGAACTCAGGCCAAATCCTGCGTTTTGAACCTAAGATTATCACAAGTTCATTCAGGTCCAGGATCATCACATTGGATGGTCTTTGCCTTCCTCCTCATGCTAACTCTGAGGAAGAGCAGTTGCATTTACTTTGCCCAGTGCGAGCCCTCAGGTGTTATGTGAATCGCACAGCTGCGACACGTAAATCTGATAGGCTCTTTGTGCATTTCAGAGAGTGTTCTCAAGGTCAACCCTTGACCTCTCAACGGTTGTCACACTGGCTGTGTGAGGCTATTTCCCAGGCCTACATTTCATCTGGTCTACAGCCTCCTGACGGTGTTAGAGCTCACTCTACTCGAGGGATGGCGACTTCCACAGTTTTACTCAGTGGCGTCTCTGTGCAGGATATCTGTTCTGCGGCCTCCTGGTCGTCTGCCACTCCTTTCACCCGTTTCTATCTACAGGACGTTTCCAGCTCCTCCTTGACACATTCGGTTCTCAGGGTTGCTGTAAAATGAATCCTTTATTTTCGTTATCAATAAGAATCATTGATGAACTGACACAGTTGTTTATGTCCTTATTGAGGGGTGCTATTTTTTTAAATAGCTTTTCTCTCATCATCAGATGATTGCTCACCTGCTTGCCTCTTTTGGTGTGGCGGTTGCCAGGACTGGTTATGGTTCAGTCAGACCCAATGGGGCATGGACCATATCATGCTCCGCCCTTTAACCCAAAAGGCGTGGCTTAAAGGGCTACGCCCACAGGAAATGGAACGACGGTTACGTATTGTAACCCTAGATTCCATGAGTGTGGGCGTAGCCCTTTAAGCCTTTGAAGCCCCATTGGCTCTTTGGCTGAAAAAATTTATTTGCCATTGGGAGCAGTTCCTCGGTCGAGAGGGGTTCTTATGGACCGAGGGCGTGGGCCCACAGCAGGTGGGCGTGGACTAGAAGTTTTCAAATGTTGGTGCAAAGCACAGGGTAAACCCAAAAGGCGTGGCTTAAAGGGCTACGCCCACACTCATGGAATCTAGGGTTACAATACGTAACCGTCGGTCTTTCAAGTGAAGAAGACGAAAATAAGTTCCGGAACGCACCTTACTCTTAAAAAAAGTCCCGGTACTCTCAGGGTTAAATTTTAGAAGTGGTGGAACTGGGTTCCGGTGAGTTCCGGCCCACTTAAAGCACTGGTTCAGACCATTGTCTGGACGACGCCATAGAGGCAGCTGGGCGGAATTATGTGCGACTGACCCACTTCTCGTGCAGAGCAAAGCATGAAGTGGGAGTTTACAGAGATCAGTTTTTTTAATGATCAAAGGTACCAGAATTATTTTTTTTTGTGTCAATCACACATCAACCTGAACATTTTCACTCATAACTTCTGAACGTTTTGCAGAATGTCAACATTTAAAGTACAAAATTGAGCGTTATGAGCTGAGTGACTGCTGAAATGTGTTCAAGCATCTGGTACTGATAAGTGAAGTCAAGCAGAGCATTAAGATTAAAAAAACAGTTGCTCAATACTAAATTTTACAAAACCATAGCTAAAAGCTCAATTTAGCAAACCAGTTGCCTACTGTAGCAAACATGTTACTAAAAGTGTAAATTGACAAAACTAGTTAAAAGTTAAAATGAGCAAACCTTAAAGCTAAATTCAACAAAACAGTAACTTAGAAGCTAAGCTTATTTAGCAAAACAGAAACTAAAATGAGTATTTTTCATTCATTCATTCAACCTTTATTTAGACAGGTTAATACCATTGAGCCTCGAGGACTCATTTACAAGAGAGACCTGTCTACAAACAAAAAGAATGATGACAACAGTAGATTTTCCATGGACAATCAACAATAGACAAACATAGAGAAATACTGTACAGATTTTTTTTTTTTTAACAAGTTAAAACAAAGATATCAAAGTAGCAAAACAGACAGATTACCAGTACTGTACAAGGTAGATGTAGAAAATCAAAAACAGGAACATGTCTGCATTGGCTTTTGCCAGTATAATCTTAAGTACCGGTAATAGCTATAGGCAAATCGTAAAGCTAATTTGCGTACCTAATAGCTAAAAGTGGCAAAAATGCAGCTAGGTTAAAACTAGCAGAACTGCAGCTAAAAGCTAAAGAAAATGAAAAATAGTAGCAAAAAGCTGAAATAAATAAAACAGTACCGTACTTAAAGGCCACATTTAGCAAAACAAGCTAAAATTAGCATTATCTTAAGTAATAGCTATAGGCAAACCATAAAGCTATAATTTGCGTACCTAATAATGAAAAAAATGCAGCTAAAGGTTAAAACTAGCAGAACTGCAGCTAAAAGCTGAAGAGAATGAAAAATAGTAGCAAAAAGCTGAAATAAACAAAACAGTACAGGTAACCCCCGACCTACGAACGAGTTCGGGACCTAAGAACCGTTCGCAGCTCGATCCTGTCGTAGGTAGGGGGTGAAAATTGCGTCCCGTTCGTATGTCGTTATTTCATTCGTAGGTCGCGGAAATACCGCTAACGGTGCGCCGCGCAGACATTTAACAGCATGAGACTGACATTCTGGGCCATAAACATGCACAGAACTTTATTTACAAACACTTATCTAAACCATTACACCCCACATTCATCCATAAACACACACGGTAACTGTACATCAGTAACTTCACATCAGAACTGCAGGAAATCACATCAGCAAAATTATGTCAACAATCACACATGAACACTTCTCAAAGTGCAGCTTTTAACATCAGAGCAGCAAATCAGCAGGAACTGACATCAGCAAAATGATGTCAACAATCACACATGAATC
Source organism: Garcialebias charrua (assembly GCA_038048925.1). Classification (NCBI taxonomy): domain Eukaryota; kingdom Metazoa; phylum Chordata; class Actinopteri; order Cyprinodontiformes; family Rivulidae; genus Garcialebias; species Garcialebias charrua. The sequence goes on along the minus strand of JBBPBX010072709.1, from coordinate 10,720 downwards.
CATAAATCCATCAGCAGCATCACATCTATCAGAAGCATGTTGCAACCATCATGTTTTTGAAACCAGTGCGTTGATGAGTGTCCATGTGCATGAGAAAGAAGTCCATGAACTCAGAAAAAGCTAGAAGCAGCAGAAAAATGAAACAAAATTGCCTTACTTTGACTGAAGTGTAGGTAGACAGATGTTTTTCTCTCGTTCGTATGTCTCTTCTCATCAATCACCGTAACTAACCCACGAGGGACAAAATGGCCGCAGCCCTTTAAATAGTTACCGCTTTACCTGTACGGATCCCTCCGCCGCCAGGTGCACTGCGGCTGTGTGTACATCCGCCAGAAGCCCAGCCCCCCCCTCTCGCTGGCGGTACTTTTCCACTGTCATGCGCAGTGTCACACCCATGCCCAACAAGCAACAGCCAAAGGCAATCCCCTCCCCCACCTCGCCGATTGCCATATGTGACGCAGTTACGCCGTAGCTCGATTATATACTTGTAATGGGGCTCGTTCGTAGGTCGTGCATCCAGTCTGCCGTAGCTCGATTATATATTTTAGCTTGGTTCGTTCGTAGGTCACGAACTTTTCGCCGTAGCTCGATGGCATTCTTCAACTTTGGCTCGTTCGTAGGTCCCGTGGTTCGCAGGTCGATGGAGTCGTAGGTCGGGGGTTCCCTCTGTACTTAAAGGCCACATTTAGCAAAACAAGCTAAAATTAGCATTATCTTAAGTAATGGCTATAGGCAAACCATAAAGCTATAATTTGCGTACCTAATAGCTAAAACTGGCAAAAATGCAGCTAAAACTAGCAGAACTGCAGCTAAAAGCTAAAGAGAATGAAAAATAGTAGCAAAAAGCAGAAATAAACAAAACAGTACCGTACTTAAAGGCCACATTTAGCAAAACAAGCTAAAATTAGCATTATCTTAAGTAATAGCTATAGGCAAACCATAAAGGGATGGGAAGGGATTTTAAGATGGCCGCGCTCCAACAGGCAGCAGCTTCACGGGCTCCTAGTTCATCTCTAGCTTTTAGTCATTTTAATAGTGATTCTGTACCTGACTCAGCACGTTTTATGCGGGTGAATTATAGCCGAACTGAATTGTTGAGAATTGGAGCGAATTTGCCACAGGGCACAGCTGAAATCAGCAACGAACTCAAATCTACGCTCGGCAGGATGCAGCTTTTAAATTCATCCACCTGGAAGCTACAGCGGAGGTGCTCCGGCTCACGCTTCGGCGAAAAGAAAAGGAAGCGGTGCTCCCGGCGTCAGAAGAGAGGCAGCCGGGCGGGGATTATGGTGAGACTGCGGGCGGACGCTAAAACCGGGAGACCCCCGATGCTGGCTCTTTTTCTGTCTAACGTCCGCTCGCTGGACAGCAAAATGGATTTGCTTCGTCTGAGAGTGACAACGTCGGAGGAAATGAAGAAGTGCTCGGTGCTTTGCCTCACGAAAACGTGGATTTCTAAGGAAACGCCGACTCTGTATAAACTGGATGACAGACTCTTTTTCAGAGCGGATCGCTGCACAGAGATACGGGAAAAACACGAGGCGGTGGTGTTTGTGTGTACATGAGTACGGATTGGTGTAAAAATTGTGCTGTTATAAAAAGCCTTTGCACAACTGCTGTGGAGCTGATCACAGTGAGGTGTCGTCCCCATTATCTACCCCACGACTATTCAGTGATCCTTATCACAGTAGTTTACATCGATCCTGGTGCTAATGCTAAAGTCGCCCTGGAAGAAATTCATGACTTAATCAGCTCGCTGCAGTGTAAATACCCAGAGGGGCTCTGCATTGTTTTAGGTGACTTCAATCACGTGAATTTAAAGGACTCTCTCCCAACCTTCAATCAACACGTATCCATAGCAACACGAGGAAGTAACACGCTCGATCAAGTCTACACAAATGTGAGAGACGTGTACACAGCGAAGCCACGCCCACCGCTCGGGGCTTCTGACCATTTATCCCTCCTCATGGTCCCAGCACAACTCCCCCCACTGAGGCGCTCCAAGCCAGAACAAAAGGAAGTCAAATTTTGGCTCCAGGACTGCACCCCCATGCTGAGAGACTGCTTTGAAAAAACTGATTGGTCTGTTTTCAGGGAGGCTGCTGCTGATGGAAGCTCAGTGGATCTGGAACTATATGCTTCGTCAGTACTGGGTTATATTAGCACATGCTCTGAAAATGTATCCATAAAAAAATATGTTAAATCTTACCCCAACACAAAACCCTGGTTAAATAAAGAGGTTCGCACCCTGCTGACAGCCAGGAACACTGCCTTCAAGTCTGGAGACTCAGAGGAGCTGAGAAAGACCAGGAAAGAGCTGGTTGCTGGCATTAAGAGGGCCAAGGCCACATATGCACAGAGGATCGAGGGTCAGTTCACCTCACAAGACTCACGGAACATGTGGAGGGGCATTAAATGCTTAACAGATTACAAAGGCAGGAGCAAACAATGCCCCAAAGACCCATCTCTGCCTGATGCCCTCAACAAGTTTTATGCACGCTTTGAAGACCCAAATAGACCACCCTGCACCAGACTCACCTCACCACCAGATGAAGTGCACCTCAGCGTGACCGCAGCAGAAGTGAGAGGTAGTCTCAGAAGGATCAACCCTCATAAAGCAACTGGACCGGACAACATCCCCGGGAAAGTTCTGAAGGAATGTACGGATCAGCTCTGTGAGGTGCTGTCTGACATCTTCACCACCTCACTTGCCCTGGAGACAGTTCCCACCTGCCTGAAGACTGCCACCATGATCCCAGTCCCAAAAAGCTCCAAATTGACTGGTCTGAATGACTATCGGCCAGTGGCCCTTACCCCGATAGTCGCAAAATGCTTTGAGAAACTGGTCATGACCCACATCAAGACAACTGTCAACATCAACGAGGACCCTCATCAGTATGCTTACGGTGAGAACCGATCAACAGAGGACGTAATCTCTTCTGTGGTCCACACTGCTCTCACTCACCTGATCAGAAGGACTCAAACGTCCGTATGCTCTTTGTGGACTTCACATCTGCCTTCAACACCATGATCCCCCAAACTCTGATGGACAAACTATCCACACTTGGACTAAGCCCCTCCATTTGTAACTGGGTACTAGACTTCTTAACAAACAGACCACAGTCCGTGAAGATCCACAACTTTTCCTCCTCCACCATTACCCTCAGCACTGGCTCTCCTCAAGGATGTGTGTCACTCTGCTCACATATGATTGTACAGCCATCCATCCAGGCTGTCATGTTGTTAAGTTTGCAGATGATACAACGGTGGTGGGATGCATCACAAACAATGATGAGTCCAGCTACAGGGAGGAGGTGGAACACCTGGAGAGCTGGTGCAAGGACAATAACCTTCACATGAATGTGAAGAAGACAAAGGAGATGATTGTGGACTTCAGAAGGAACAATCACACCCACACCCCACTGAACATAAGTGGATCTGCGGTGGAAGTGGTCTCCAGCTACAAATACTTGGGTGTACACATGAATGATAACCTCAGCTGGAGCAACAACACCACCAGCCTGATCAAGAAAGGTCATCAGAGACTCTACTTCCTCAGACGGCTGAGACGAGCTGGTCTGAGTAGCCCAGTCCTCACCTCCTTCTACAGGTGTGCAGTGGAGAGCATCCTGTGCTCCAGCATCAACGTGTGGCATGGAGGCTGCACAGCTGCAGAAAGAAAAGCTTTACAGAGAGTGGTGAAGGCTGCACAGAAGTCTGTTGGAGTCAGTCTCCCCACCATCACAGACATTTACACCTCCAGATGCAGGAAAAGAGCCACCTGCATCATGAAAGACCCCACTCACCCAGCACACACACTCTTTGCCCCACTCCCCTCAGGACGGAGGTTGAGGAGCATCAAATGTAGAACCACTAGACTGAGGAACAGCTTCTACCCTGAGGCTGTTAGACTCATGAATAAATAAACAATAAGAATAATCACTGCAAAATATCACATCATGCTGATGCTGATCTGTTTTCTTGTTGCTGTGTTCATCTGTGACCATCTGCTCATACAGACTCGTGTTCGTGCTGCTGTTTATAATGATGTTTTTCTATTACATTAGGGCTTAGTGTATTTCTAGTTGATGTTTTTCTTAGTTAATCCTAGATGTTATTACTGTTTTTCTCTTGTATTTTGTTGTTGGATGTAACTGGGACCCTGTGTACATAATCTCGTTTCATCACATGTACCACATGCGGTGCAAATGACAATAAAGACTCTCTGACTCTGACTCTCTGAAGTCAACCTGCCTGGGACATGATCTAAGCAAGATGGTATCAGTGCCATAATTATCAATGTCTGAAAAGGAAAGTAGGCTTCACAATTTCTGTGTGGTGTTGACATTCTCTGCGACCAGCTGATTGTGGGATTTAAAATGTCCGACAAATATTTTATGAGTAGCACGCCACATCAAACCCAGTTATACGTCATGGCTCTTTTGATTCTGTGATGCCAGCTTCATTAGGAAAAGTACACATCTCCATAAGACAGGGGCAGCTTCAGTGACAATTTTTGAATTGCCAGAGGCAGCGTATAGAGGGGTTGATCTTTGTGGTCATATGGTGGAACAGTTTTATGAAAGTGTCTATAAATAACCAGTGGTCTTCACAACTTTCTTTTTCATGGGAATGGGAGCCTCACTCCATTCAGAAAGAAAGAAAGTGCTATGTATTGTCATCATTCTATGTTTCCATACAATGACCAAATTTGTTATTTGCATTTAATCCATCACACATGAGATACACCCATGTGGAGCAGAGGGCAGCTATGCAAGTGCCCGGAGAGCAGTTACGGATTAGCTATCTTACTCAAGGAACAACACGACATGTGGGCATGTGGCGGGCGGGGAGTAGAAACTTCGAACTTTTAGTCCCAAGTCGGCTGCCCATCCTCTACTGTACACCACAATGCCCCCCAGTTCAGTTCTACAGATCAATGAGATTTACTCATGAGGAATTTTATGAAGTTGGTTTGATGTGAAATTTATCCACATGTGGAAACATTTGACGAAGGCAATAGGAAGCCTAACAGTAGAATTTCCATTCTTATCAGAACTGAATTAAATTTTAAAGGACTACAAGACAAGAAAAGTATGCAATTCATTGTTATAGACTCCTTAAAAATAAACAAATTTTACCCTCAGGAAGAAGGGTTCTACCATTGAACCACTAGGCAATGTCTTTATCTTATTGTGAAAAGTTGGTGTTTGAACACCTTTTTATCAGAACTTGTGTAATAAAACAAAAGTAGACTGGCCCCTTATTTTCTGCTAGATATGCTGATAGATATACAATATTCTGTTTTTTTTTTTTTTTTTTGGTCGCTCAAAGTAGTCAGGATTGTTTTACAGCAATATCTTGCTGTTATGATGCACAAATAAACATTTATTGTACTGTATCAGTTGAATACTTTACTGTATTCTGAATATTTTCATTTTAAACCCACTTTTTAAGCCTTACCAATTGCCTACTATGAAGAAAGACAAGTCAACTTCTTCAGAGTACGTGGAGGCATTAACGCCAGCGTGAGGGGTGTTCCTCAGCATGTTAATCTTGTCTGTCATCCTGTTTTTCTTTGTGTTCATAATAACAATATTTTACATCAATCACTCATTGTGTTTTTTTCTTCGTATTGTGTACAGTTTTTAGAATTCTGAAGCAGTCTCTCTCTCTCTTTTTTTAATGTAAAATTGCAGACTTATGTTATCAAAGTTGACAAAAAAATGAAGTTTTCCTGAGCTGAACAGACCATGATGTTCAGATTCTTTTAGGTATTGAAAACATTGATGAAAAAGCTTTATAAAGATAAACCCCATGTCTTACTTCTAATTGATGAAGTGGTATAGCAGTGTATTTATAATATACAGTACAATGAAAGCAAAAAAAGGTGTTCAATACAAGATCAACTGGATGTATTGAACACCTTTTTTGGATTTTATCATGTCCTGGATGACTGAGAATCTTCACCAGCACTGTACAATGAAAGGTATCTATTGGCCTACTCTAATAGTATTATTTTTGTTTTTATAAATCCTTTCTATAAGGGAAGACCATGAGTTACCTGCAGGTCATAACTAGTTCAGGAGCCTCAAAAAAATATGTACGTAGTATAAAAACAAAATTTTTACTGCTTCTAATTTTGGCATTGGCAACTAGCAATCCCAAAGGGGATATCTGACAATTGCACAAAACATACCTGTGATTGTATTACAGTTTGTCATGCTGAGATTCATAAAACAACCTGAATGCCAATGAAATAGGAATTGAATTTAATAGAAACACACAACAAAGTACAGACAGAATGAGCAAGCACCAAATGTGTGCATGCACAAACCATACCCACAGTCTGGTAGTTATTTATCTAGCCACTGTGATCTTGCGATTGATCAGTTTTTAGATCAAAGCAAGGAGCATGGCCGCAGAGATGTTTCTGCTAATTATCAGGTCCTGTAAAGGATTTTGGTCTTTAAGCATGGCCTCTGGGCCTCACCCCCATGGAACAGACCAGGGACGTGCAGAGCCCACTAAAGGGGCAGGTGCTCAGGAAAAAAAGGGGCACATCTAACCACATTTTAGGACAGAATATTAACAAAGTCCCATAGCTTTCAGAGTTTAATAAACAACGATAAATTACAAAATTGAAAAACAAGGGACCTCTCCTATGGAGTTCAATTTGTTTCACAATTATTCTATAAAAAAAAAAACTAACCTCAATTACATAAAATAAAATTGTGATCAAGACATTTTGAATTGTAATTTTTTTTTAACAAATAAAAGTTTTGCTAAAAAAACTTTTTTAAATTAAAATCACAAATTTTTGTGTCATGAAGTGAAATAATTATTTGCGCATGTCAGAAATCTTTGCTTGCTATTCTAAGTTTTTGTTTGTCATTCAAAGTTTTGCTTGCGATTCTCACATGACGTCGTGGGCAGAGCCTAAAATAGCACAAAAAAAAAGATTTCTGATGTGTGCAAATAAAAGTTTATGTTTTGCAAATAACTTTTTAAGTTCACGAGAAAAAATAGTTATTTAATTTTTTTTTTAAATAAGTTTTTATTTAAAAAAAAAGAAGAAATTGTTACAATTCCAAAAGTTTTGATTACAATTTTATTTTACTTAACTGAGGTTAGTTTTTTTTTCATTGAATAATTGTGAAACAAATTTAACTCCATACTCTGCGAACCAGACCCTAAACTTACTTAAAGTCTGGATTGAGTTTTTTCTCCTTCATTTGTACGCTTTTATTGGACAGGAGCAACTTGATTGGTTATTACATACATTATATCTATTATGGTAGTTCAGGGTGAGTTATTTTTAATTCTAAATGAATATTCTTGTTGGACTTTTATTTAAGTGCTATTCTCCTTCAAGATACATTTACCTAACGCTAGAATAAATGCAATGTACATTATGCAGCAAAGGAAGTTAGAAGGTCGGACATATATCCATTATGGAGAGATGATAGGTTTTGGACGGGCAATGTGCTCCCTATTGCATAAGCCAGGGATGTCAAAGTCAAACACATGGAGGGCCAAAAAAACAAATTTGCTACAAGCCAAGGGACGGACTGGTTCAATGTTTATTATAAGGGGGTGATATAAGAATATTTTTTCTTCTTTCTGCACTCTTTTCATTCAATGTTTTCTTTTTGATTAATTTGTTTTATTTTATCTCTTTTAAATGAATGAATCTTCTTCTTCTTCTTTCTGCTTTTCCCTTTTGAGGGGTCGCCACAGTGAGTCATCCTCCTCCACCTCACTCTGTCCTCTACATCCTCTGTCCTCACTCCAACTACCTTTATGTCCTCTCTAACTGCATCCATATATCTCCTCTTTGTCTTTTTCCTGGCAGCTGCATTTCTAACATCCTTCTACCAATATACCCACTGTCCCTCCTCTGGACATGTCCAATCCATCTCAGTGTGTCCTCTCTAACTTTATCTCCCAGTTGTTCAACATGTGCTGTACCTCTGATTATCTCATTCCTGATCTTATCCATCCTTGTCACTCCTAATGCTACTTCCCCACCGCACGCATCTCGCGCAGCCGAAACAGCCATTTTACATTGAAGTCTATGGGGACGCGAATCTTGGAGCAGCGGGTCGTGTCGCGGCGCATCCACAGCATGCAAGCAGCGCGAAAGTGAGCAGCAGCTGTTTTCTACTCCAGCATCGCATCCGAGCAGCGACTGTGCTGCTCGGATGCCTTGCTGTGGAAGCACGCCATTCCGTGCTTCCACAGCTAGATTCAGCTCGCTGCTCAGCAGCAAACAATCAGGACCAATCAGGAGAGACTCTGCCATGTGATCACGCCACGACGACGGGACGGAATTAGGTGGGCACCGTGCGAAACGTTTAACAGATGAAAAAAATCCCGCGGTAAACATGAAGGAGAAACTTACAGCAGGTCGTCAAACTGGGCGCGGGTGACACGGAAGTACAGCTGAAAGCGCTCCTCGTCTGCGCGCAGCTCTTGGATCATCAGATGGTGAAATTCACTGAATTCATGACGCCTCTCATGTGGGGTGAATCCAGAATCGTCGTTGTGCACGGCGTCTGCGTGTTGCTGCTTTGTAGATTAAGTACAACAAGGCAATTCTTCGTATTGCGTCTGCCATTTTTCTGAGACCGGAAATAAACAAACACCGGAGCGGAAGAGGACCAACACGCTCCTCCCACTGCAGACGCGTTAGATGAGGACAGTCATCTGTTGACAAGCAGCCAGTACAGTGTGTTTGGAGATTTTTGGAAGCGCAATATGCTTTAGGTGAGGATGAGGCATAAGGAGAACCTCAGCATCTTCATTTCTGCCACTTCCAGTTCTTTCTCCTGTCTTTACGTAAATGACACCTTCTCCAGACCATACAATATAGCTGTCTTGTAAACTTTTCCTTTGACCTTTGCTGACACCTTTTTGTCACAAATCACTCCTGAAACTTTTCTCCATCCACTCCATCCTGCCTGCACTCTCTTCTTCACCTCTTTACCACATTCCCCATTTTCCTGGACAGTGGACCCCAAGTCCTTGAAGTCCTGCACCTTTGTGACCTCTGCTCCTTGTAGCCTCACTGTTCCACTGGCCTCCCTCTCATTCACACACATGTACTCTGTCTTAGTACTTATTTTAAATGAATGAATAAATGGATTAAATAAAATATTAAATAGCTTTACATATGCTAAGTTCTTGGCATAAATCAACACAGACATGTTCTCGATTTTAGTACTGTATTTTACATTGTTTTATAATGTAGCTGTTTATGTTTTTTAACACAGTTTTTTTGTGATTTTTAATTAATATGCTTTTTTATGATTGTTGGCTGCAAGTATCAAGCTGCAAAATCCTTTCCTTCCTGAATGTGAGGCAGGTCTTGATGTCTATGCGCAGCATTATTACTCTGGGTTCATGAGACACGACTCCGGATTGGATTGGCCCCACCCCTACTACTACTGTTGCATTGTGGGGAATGTAGTGTTGGTACGTGACCGGAGGGCTTATTATGTTGTTTTTCTGGCAAAATACAAAAATAATAATAATAAAATAAAATAAATAATTTTAGTACATGTTATTATGTGTCAGAGGAGGGCTTAGAATAGGAAATTTAAAAAAAAAAAAAAAAAAAAAATTTTTTTACCAAAAGGGCACTTGGGGGCAAGGAGAAAAAGGGGCAGGTGCTCAAGCCCCCATAGCCCCCCCCCTCTGCACGTCCCTGGAACAGACCCTGTGATCAGTGCCACGGAAGACCTGAGCGGCATGGAGATGAAGCCCACGATTGAAAATACTCGGCTGGCATATGTTTGCCATGACTGATTGGCCTTGACTCTGCCAAACTTCAGTGCCTCCCCACAGCGGAGGCATCTGTGAGGCTCAAACTGATGTTTAGTGCCTTGCACCTCATAAACACACTATTTCTTTTTCATGCTTCTGTGGTGCTTTTCAACTTTGTAAATCACCGGTGTTGGCACTGCAGTTATTGCTCACGACAGACATTGGCACTGCTGTTTCTCATGATATTTTTCTGCAGGTAAAAACATTAGCAACAACTCTGTCATTATTCACTATATTTGCTGTCTGGGATATGTTTCAGTAGAGACACAGTCTGGTAGACTAGGAGGACATACAATTAAAGGCAGGTGAGCTGCCTGGAGGGTGACCAAATTCTATAATATTGACCCTTGGTTCTCAATTTGCATCTTTCAATGAGGGAAAAAAATCAAACTAAAAACGTCACTTTGGTACTAAAATTTTGCTGGCAGACACATTACCAGCATTTGAAAGAGTTGGGTAGGGGTAGTTGTGTAGAGCTGCATGAGGCCAGGTGGATTTCTCATGCATTTGCCCAACATGTGGTTTTGTACAGATGTCAAAAGTACCCCAACCTTGGAACTAGTGATTTGAGAGACTCATAACTGTACAATATATAGTAAATTACATTCTGCATTTGTGATAGATCTGCAACCTAACCAGGGTGTACCCCTTGTTTCACCCAATAAACACTAGTAATAAGTACCAGCTCCCTGAAACCATGCATGGAAAACCAGGCACAGAAAACACAATAACGAATGGATGCATGTCTTACAACTCTCCAAACAGCACGCAGATTCAATCTTTCAACAGCAATGCCTGTCAGCACATGATACATGTGTTTGTCAGAATCAGTTTGAGATCCACTTGTGATAGTCTGGTCCTTCCAACTTTCTTTAACTGATCATGTACTGAA
>JBBPBX010072708.1:0-18004 GCA_038048925.1 Garcialebias charrua | reverse complement strand
ACACCCTCATTTAGTTATCTTCACTTACTACTTCTCTTTAACACAAAGAGCTCTTACAAGTTTTGAATTTTGAACTCAGCTTTCTGAGTCTTAAGATGTAGAACTTATAGCTATCCATTGGTTTGAAATTTGTCATATTTGTATGTGTTGATTGAACTTGAGTCTGTAAGTCATCAGTTTTTTTCTTTTTTTTCTTTCATTTCAAATTTGTATTAATTTGAAAAAAAAATACAACACAAAACCATATAACAAAGTATGTCTATACAACACATAAATAAAATGAAGGGTAGCAGTAAGAAGAAAAAAAAAATCTTATTTTATCTGCCCCCTCTTACAATCAATCAAATCAAACAACAGTCATATTTAAGTGATTTAACAAAAAAGAAAAAAAGAAAAAAATCACTTAACTATCGAACCATAAAGCAACATATATACAGTAATGGTGTAACCCTGTGGTTTGAGTTCATTTCAAGTTAGTAGTGAATGAATGAATAATCAATCAATCAATCACCTTTATTTTGAATGAATAAGTAAATGGTGTTTAACCTTTGTGTTTATGGAACATGCAAACATACTGTGTTTGGAGTTTAATGTACGTTCAATACTGTTTGTATCCACAATATTCCTGGAGGTGTCACTGTAGAAGCGAATGTGCATTGAACTTCCGGTCCGAGACCGGAAGTGCCTTTATTCCATAGGTGGAGTATGGATCGCGGGTGTTTTTGAAAGTTATTTTCATTCATTTTATCGGAGCAAACACAGCTTTTGTTTAAACGGAACGTTTACTGAAATGTCCTACCGGGGTTCAGGTACCTGCTGTGCTGTTCGCGGCTGCACCAACAACCGGACCAAGCTAAATCTTTGGCTAAAACAACAGTGTTTTCAACACGGACCCAAAACAAAGAAAGAGTGTTCCTGCATCCTTCTCTATGGCTGTGTCTGCGCGATCAGGTAACATCTGTAATTTCTTTTTATTCAGGGAGGGTTTATTAATGAGAGTTTTGGATGATTTACTGTCTTAAAATGATATATGTCAGGCGCGACCGGTGTTACAGAACACCGTGACTTTTAGCCGAGATAGCTGCTAACAAACGTTAGCCGAGAGACAGGAGCAAACGCGTTGCTATTTATGTATTTTTAAATTATGTCAGCGCGATCAGGTAACGTCTTTTTATTCAGGGAGGGTATATTAATGAGAGTTTTGGATGATATGTCTTAAAATGATATATGTCAGGCGCGACCAGTGTTACAGAACACCGTGACTTTTAGCCGAGATAGCTGCTAACAAACCTTAGCCGAGAGGCCTGAGCAAACGCGTTCGCTATTTATGTATTTTTAAATTATGTCAGCGCGATCAGGTAACATCTTTTTATTCGGGGAGGGTATATTAATGAGAGTTTTGGATGATATGTCTTAAAATGATATATGTCAGGCGCGACCAGTGTTACAGAACACCGTGACTTTTAGCCGAGATAGCTGCTAACAAACGTTAGCCGAGAGACAGGAGCAAACGCGTTGCTATTTATGTATTTTTAAATTATGTCAGCGCGATCAGGTAACATCTTTTTATTCGGGGAGGGTATATTAATGAGAGTTTTGGATGATATGTCTTAAAATGATATATGTCAGGCGCGACCAGTGTTACAGAACACCGTGACTTTTAGCCGAGATAGCTGCTAACAAACCTTAGCCGAGAGGCCTGAGCAAACGCGTTCGCTATTTATGTATTTTTAAATTATGTCAGCGCGATCAGGTAACATCTTTTTATTCGGGGAGGGTATATTAATGAGAGTTTTGGATGATATGTCTTAAAATGATATATGTCAGGCGCGACCAGTGTTACAGAACACCGTGACTTTTAGCCGAGATAGCTGCTAACAAACCTTATCCGAGAGGCCTGAGCAAACGCGTTCGCTATTTATTTATTTTTAAATTATGTCTGCGCGATCAGGTAATTTCTTTTTATTCGTCCCTCCTCTTTTAAGAAAACGAGTGGTGTTCCCACATTTTTAATGAACTAAAACAACAAAGTTTGGACTGTCTTCAACTGTATTACTCGCATGTAAACAAACGGTGTTTCCAGGCAACCGGAAGTCGTGTGCACATTTCGCGCAAAGCGTCATGGGACGTAGGAATAATGTGGATTAAAAAAAAAAGCGATGTAACTACTGTATAATCAATGGCTAATAGTTTGGGATTTTATTTTGGTGATTGGGGAGGAGGACGTACTTCCGGGCGCGGGAGGGGCTTCCGGGCGCGAGAGAGGACGGAGTGACGAGGAGGAAGAAGACGAAAAAAGAGCGCGAACGTGGGCGCCATTATTTTCCATTGAAAAACGGGCCTGTCTTCGTGGAGGAACACTTCACTGAACTGTTGTCCGTGCCGTTGAGGGGGTAGACAAAGACTCCCGCCGAGCTGTGGATGTCGAAGCTGCGAGGGTGATCAACCCCGTGGAGAACAGTTCATTATGTCGCTAGCTCAGTGGCTATCGCTAGCGCGACTCGTCGGGCGGCTTGCCAGCAGAGAGAGGACCGTGGCACGGATTCTTCCACCCTGCGGAGGACATCGGACAGAAGCAGACGGACTGAGGCGAGACTGACCTCCGGGAGACGGATGTATTCAGGTGAGCGGGGACATGGTTGAAGGGGAATATTAGCGCGAGTGCATCAGGCCTGCAACGACCAGAACTATATTTTTAATTAGCAGCCGGCTAATTTCCTTTTTTAGTTTTTAGTTGTTGTTTTTTAGTTTCCTTTTTTTATTTAAGGGGTTAAAGCGTATCATTTTATCCAATTGTAAAGTGAAAAGACTGATCTGTTGTTTCCAAATTGTTTATTAAATTGTTCATGTTTTTTAAAGCATATGTTTATTCTACCGTGTTATACTTGTTGTTTAATTAAGGGATATAGATTCAGAGTTTACAGGTAGATATACCAAGTGACTTGGTATCTCTACCTGCATGTTGACTAGTTTGGAATTTGAGATTTGGTAACCAACTGATTCAAAGAACTCAGGTTAGCCACCCTCATTAATGCCAAGGACATTTATATTTTTGCAATAGTCCAGTTTTGATCATTCTCTTAAATGTAATCATCGTTTTTGCATTTTTTACTTCAGTCTCCAAACCATTCCACAATCCAATTCCTTGAATTGAGGTTGACCGACTCTTCAAACGGGTTCTATATTTTGGTTTAACAAATGTTTCAATTCCCTTGAGATTATAACAGCTCTACCGTTTAACAAAATGTGTTTGGATATTTTCAGGCAATTCATTTTTATGAGCTCTATACATAACTAATAAAATATTATGATCCACCAAGTCATGAAACTTCAATAATTTCAGTTGATTAAATAATGTGTTAGAAGTGTGACAAAAATGTTTTCCAGTGATTATTCTAACAGCTCTTTTTTAAAACAAGCAGAGGAAAAAAGGCGGGGAAAGTAAAACTTGAAGTTATTCAATGTGTTGACTAGTTTGGAATTTGAGATTTGATTCAACTTTGGTTTATAAGTCAACATTTAAAAAAAAAAAAAGAGGGGAAAAAAGGCAGGAGTGGGAAACAAGATGTACCGTATAGAAAAAAACATTTCTTGTGACTTTAAATTTAGAATGTTTTCTTTAACTTGTACATGTCTGTCTTCATTTCTACAGCCAGACACCTGCAGTGATGTCCCCCTCAGCCTCCTGCACTCCATCACACTGACTCCAGCCACATCTGGAAGACACCTGATCTGACATGCTCCATCGTCTTTTCTGCATCATTTGGATAACAGTAAGCACAACATTTTTTTGTCTGTTGTTTCTTTTTTTTTTTTTATTTTTATTAATGTTAACTTGCACATGTCTTGTCTTCATTTCTACAGCCAGACACCTGCAGCAATGTCCCCCTCAGCCTCCTGCACTCCATCACACTGACTCCAGCCACATCTGGAAGACACCTGACCTGATCTGACATGCTCCATCGTCTTTTCTGCATCATTTGGATAACAGTAAGCACAATATTTTTTTGTCTGTTGTTTCTTTTTTTATTTTTTTTTATTAATGTTAACTTGCACATGTCATGTCTTCATTTCTACAGCCAGACACCTGCAGCAATGTCCCCCTCAGCCTCCTGCACTCCATCACACTGACTCCAGCCACATCTGGAAGACACCTGACCTGATCTGACATGCTCCATCGTCTTTTCTGCATCATTTGGATAACAGTAAGCACAATATTTTTTTGTCTGTTGTTTCATTTTTTTATTTTTTATTAATGTTAACCTGCACATGTCTTGTCTTCATTTCTACAGCCAGACACCTGCAGTGATGTCCCCCTCAGTCTCCTGCATCCACATCATACACTGACTCCAGCCACATCTGGAAGACACATGACCTGATCTGACATGCTCTATCTTCTTTTCTGCATCATTAGGATAACAGTAAGCACAATATTTTTTTGTCTGTTGTTTCTTTTTTATTTTTTTATTTTATTAATGTTAACTTGCACATGTCTTGTCTTCATTTCTACAGCCAGACCTGCAGTGATGCTGAACGGTGTCTGCCCTGCTGTGCTGCTGTGTCATCACTGTGAGTTTCTGAACTTCACTAAAACTTTCAGAGAACTTCAGTACAACCTGCTAGCTCTTCTCAATGTTGTAACAGTATGTTAATCAACCATGATGCATGTGTTCTTAAATTTTAGGGAATACCTTCAAAAGTCCTTGATGTTGATGTTTATAAAGGTGTGAGAACTTCACATTGTATAATGCAATCATTTGTACTTGTTTGCTCACTTGTGTTTGTCATTTTACTGCCCAACAGACTGCAGAGCTTACTGATATTCGAACACTGGTGCTCAGAGGACTTCCTGTTATCCTTGGTGACATGAACCCCACAGACCTACAAACCAGCCTTTGTAAGTAATTTTATTATCTCAAAGATGACCTAAAGGAACAATGTAAGGTGCTGAAAATATAATAAAAATGTGTACACTGAAATGAACATAGATTTTTCAAAGTGTCTAAAAATACAAATTGCTGTGACCATGTCCACAAAAATACACTGCTTATTTTCTTACACTGATCCTCCTGCTGCTTCTCTAAATTGGGGAAAATTCTGTCCACCATCTACATGCTGACCACTTAGGCAACCCCACTTTGAAAAATCCAAACTATCCCTTTAATTTTCATTTACCCGTATGTCTTATGCTATGCTGTGTTGAGTTCATGTCATGAACTGTTATGCTTATGTTTTATGCTATGCTGTTTCATGAGGGAGTGGTGGAGCAGAGGTTAGAGTATATGGGCCAGTGATCAGAAAGTCACCAGTTCAACTCCCAGGACTAACGACGTCAAAATGTGGGTGGAAAAGGTGAAACATCCACACCAGCCTCAACCTTCATTTGCCCCACTCTGGGCCCTTGAGCAAGGCTCTTAACCCCCACCATTTGCTCCCTAAACAGGTCTCTTGAAAACAGTTTTTGTGACTCAATGGGACTATCAGTAGAAATAACGGGTAAATATAAATGTTGGGATTTGAGCCTGGACAGACAGATGTGGGAACCCTGGTGACAGTTCCTGTATTTGAAAAAAAAAAAAAAACCTGTGAGCATAGTTTTAAACAACTGAAAGAATACGGTATCGTTCCACACTAGCACATGATCATGTGTCCTTTTGTGGAGCTTAAACTAATACACAATTTACACAAGGAAACTAGGGCTGCATGTTATGATAAAACAGAAGATATGACAAATATTGTAATTCGTTTATGGAAATCATTATTTTTGATCAATTAATGATGGCTGCTTAACGATAATTGTCTCTGTTGTGCTCTTGTCATTTATTAAGGACTCAGATGATGATGACTTGTTCTGCAACATTGACATTGGGATTCTCCTCGTTGAACCTGAAGGTGCTGTGCCCTCATCCTCCTTGCATCTCAGTCCAGCCTCTCTGAAAATCATCATGGAGGGAGAAGTCGTGTTGGCCAACATTCAAGACCTGCCAAAAGCTATGTGCATTCTCTTTGGACTTGTATATGCTATGCCTTTCAACTACCTCAGTTCTATGAAGTCCACATTCCAGTTCATCCAACAGGTGTCTCCATCTATCACCTGTGCGTCAACACCTTGTGCCTAACAGTGAGTTGAACTTGCTTTCTGACTGTGTTTTATGTTTTTATTGCAGGTCATGACCCTGCTTTAACTTCACGTGTTCATGTTTGTGTCTCTTTCAAAAGACAAAACCTGCTGCACCTGACCTCATGTACAGACCTGTGTCCTCTGCTCTCTCCTCCTGCCTCCTGCAGCTCCTCTCCATCCATCAGCTGTGCGTCAACACCTTGTGCCTAACAGTGAGTTGAACTTGTTTTGTATCTGTGTTTTATGTTGTTATTGCAGGTCATGACCCTGCTTTAACTTCACATGTTCATGTTTGTGTCTCTTTCAACAGACAAAACCTGCTGCGCCTGACCTCATGTACAGACCTGTGTCCTCTGCTCTCTCCTCACCATCCTCCTGCAGCTCCTCTCCCTCATCACCTGTGCGTCAACACCTTGTGCCTAACAGTGAGTTGAACTTGTTTTGTATCTGTGTTTTATGTTGTTATTGCAGGTCATGACCCTGCTTTAACTTCACATGTTCATGTTTGTGTCTCTTTCAACAGACAAAACCTGTTACACCTGACCTCATGTACAAACCTGTGTCCTCTGCTCTCTCCTCCTGCAGCTCCTCTCCCTCATCACCTGTGCATCAACACCTTATGCCTAACAGTGAGTTGAACTTGTTTTGTATCTGTGTTTTCTGTTTTTATTGCAGGTCATGACCCTGCTTTAACTTCACATGTTCATGTTTGTGTCTCTTTCAACAGACAAAACCTGCTACGCCTGACCTCATGTACAGACCTGTGTCCTCTGCTCTCTCCTCCTGCCTCCTGCAGCTCCTCTCCCTCATCACCTGTGCGTCAACACCTTGTGCCTAACAGTGAGTCGAACTTGTTTTCTGACTGTGTTTTATGTTTTTATTGCAGGTCATGACCCTGCTTTAACTTCACATGTTCATGTTTGTGTCTCTTTCAACAGACAAAACCTGCTGCACCTGACCTCATGTACAGACCTGTGTCCTCTGCTCTCTCCTCACCATCCTCCTGCAGCTCCTCTCTATCCATCACATGTGCGTCAACACCTTGTGCCTAACCCTGACATGTATCCACATCAATGACTGCTGCCAAAACAGGAAAACACACCTGACCTGATGGACAGACCTGCTCTCATCAGGACTACACACCTGACCTGAACTCACATCTGGACTCCCATGTACCCATCATTCATGGTTGAATCATTGCTCAATGGCTAAGCAGTTCCATATGATCCATGTTTGAAAATGAGAACCACCTAATAAGCCTGTCTACCTCCACTTCAATCAAAGTAAGGGAATTTTCTTTTCTATGCTGTTTTTGTGCTGCTTCTAGCTTTTTCAGGTTCCTGGACTGTACACTAAGGCACTGGTTTTTCAAGTAAATTTTCAAGTAAAGCGAAAGAAAATAAATGAAAACAACCAAAGAAAATAAATTATGAAACTGAGCAGATTTAGCAAAGTACTAGTTACTTGTTTACTATTTCATATTTACTAGTTGGGGCTGTTAAAATGCAAGCACAAGTGGTAAAATGTTTCAGTTGTTCCAAAAACAATATTTTTGTTTTGTTTTACTGTGACTGGATGTGAAAGACTGAAGTTAATGCAAAAAAAAAAAAAAGTTACAACATTTTGCTGTTTTGTCTTTTCTTTTGCTTATAAATCACATGTGCTTTTATGCCTTGCTTATGCTGGTGAAGATTCTCAGTCGTCCAGGACATGATAAATCAAAATGGCGTTCAATTCAAGATCAACTGGACTTTATTTGTAACAGAAGACGTTTCGCTTCTCATCCGAAAAGCTTTATCAATTCAATGCCTTGCTTATGTTTACATGATCCTCTTTGTGTGTCATTGTTGGCAACCAGTGCACTTGTTAAAAAGTTTTTTTTGTGTAAATGAATAAAAGTGAAGTTCCATTTTAAATACTGTATCCTGTTATTTAGTGTATTGTTAAAATGTTTAACTGTTCAAAAGCATGTGTGAAATATATATATATATATATATATATATATATATTCTAAAATATATTGACAAATGTACCAATGTAATATATAATGCAATATATTATATAATATATAAAGAATAGCCACATATGTAAAAAAATATATGCCAAAATATATTTAGATATATTAGTTAATATACCATAAAATATATTAAATTCATATATTTTACAATATATTTTAAATATATTATTTGATATATTTTTTGTTATATTTTGGCATATATGTGTAGATATATATTCTAATATATTTTTCAATATATTAAAAGCGGCAATTCCTTATATATTATTACATATATTACAATATATTGTGTTCATATATTTTTCAATATATGGCAAAATATATTTAGATATATTGGTTAATATACCATAAAATATATTAAATTCATATATTTTACAATATATTTTAAATATATTATTTGATATATTTTTTGTTATATTTTGGCATATATGTGTAGATATATATTCTAATATATTTTTCAATATATTAAAAGCGGCAATTCCTTATATATTATTACATATATTACAATATATTGTGTTCATATATTTTTCAATATATATTTTAATATATATTTCATGCTGTAATTTTAATTTAATTTTAGGGTATTAATAATCCATATCAACTGATACAAACCACAGTAACCTTAATCTTGTCAAATACTTTCAAACAACCCCAAAATTACATTATTATGAAATGCAATATATTGTTGAAAAATATATTGTAAAATATATTTTTCTTGCGTAAGGGTGGGACCCCCTGGAAAGAGAAGCACTGGAACTTCCTGTGTTTTGGGATGATGGGGATATGCCAATATGTGTCCCGCAGATCCAGGGAGGTGAACCAATCGTTCTGGTTACCTTTTTTTCAGCAGCTGTTTGATCGTCAGCATGTGAAATTGTCTCTCCATGATCGATTTGTTGAATGTGGACAAATCGAAGATGGGTCTCATCCCTGCTTTCTTTTTGGGCACGAGAA
This sequence comes from Garcialebias charrua, assembly GCA_038048925.1. Classification (NCBI taxonomy): domain Eukaryota; kingdom Metazoa; phylum Chordata; class Actinopteri; order Cyprinodontiformes; family Rivulidae; genus Garcialebias; species Garcialebias charrua. The sequence continues at coordinate 8,915 of JBBPBX010072708.1, read as the reverse complement.
AATAACGGGAATAAACCTTTTGTTTTCTTCTCCGTCTGGGACTCTGGAGATTACATCTTTTGTCAAAAGCTCCTGAATTTCTGACCATTTCTGACTTTGCTCCGGGCATGAATGAACTGTCTCCATAATCCTTCTGAAAGGAGGGTGCGAGCTACAAACTGCAGCATATAGCCTCTGCTTATTACTTTGTTCATCCATTTGTCCAGTGAACAGACTCACTGCCTCTCTGTGTGACGCTCGGAGAATGGGCGTGCGTGTTCATGTCGTGCCGTGGAGGTCATGGATTTGAACCAGTTCAGCGTCCCTACCACAGTTAAATTACTTGGTGTAACCTATGGGGGGAGTGGGTGGGGGGGAGCGGAGCGGGAAGCTGCTGCTGCCGGCGTGGAGCACCGTTACTGCTGGCGTTGGCCACCTCGGTCTCTCCAACCGGCGGGGCGGCGGGAGGATGTGTGTGACGTCATCAGATGACGGACCGTTTTGGAAACCTCCTCACTCCTCTTTGATCTTTCCAGCAGCGCTGTAAAGTTTGCACCAAACAACGTTTCCGGCGTGATCGGGCCCTCCAGCAAATCTTTTTGCAGCTTCTTAGGCATTGAAGGAGTGAGGCGGAGCCACGTTGTCCTTTGGATCAATGTCATCCAGGCGGTGGTGCGGGACAGACAGACTGTGGTCATAGCGCAGAGGTTCAGGATGACATCAGCTGCTTTGCAAAGCGAGCTTTTTGTCTCCTCTGGCAGATCTGTTCCCTCCAGCCTATGGCGATGTTATTATTCGCCGCTGCCGCCGCCTGAAAAGAGCATTGATGGACTATGTTCGAGAGCTGGATCACCATCTGGTTGTGTTTCCCAGGAGGCACCGGTTTCTGGTCCATCCTGGAAGCTCTGGCCCCAAACACCTCCGCGAGGCTTGGCTCCAGGGAGGGCACTGAGGGAAAACTCCGCTCAGTGAACCCTTCCACTCTCGTGATGGGAGCAAAGGTGGAGACTGGAGCTTTTGATTTGGCGGGCCCGGCTGCAGCATTGTTCCAGTGTGCTGACACAGTTGGGAAACGAGGCCAGATGGGGTCAGGGCGCCGGGCCGCTGTGGAGCCAAACCTACCCGCCAAATCGTCCAATCTGGGTGGGGGGAGGAGAGGGACAAAAAGCCCTTTGTGTCCGCAGCCTCCTGAATAATGGCGGGCAGCTCCTGTAGGAGGGTGCCAATGGCCAGGAGTGTGGTGGTCGCTGACCTGGGAAGAGCCACAGGCTTCGAGCGTCCGCTCTGCCACCCCTCTTCCAACACCACGCTCTCCAGGAGGGAGGGAGCAGCGGGGTTGCTACCTTCATCACCGCGGCCGGGCGAACCGTCCGATTCGCCCGACCTATTAAAAAAGGCGATGGTGTCGTCCAGCGAACTCTCTTCTGCCATCTGCCAGTCGTCTTCTCCGATAGCCTTAAACAAGGTTGCACGCCTCACCCGTTCCTCGAGAGGAAGGAGGCTGCAAAGATGGCAGGAACCGGCGAGCTCGGTGTGGCGGGGATCCAGGCATCCTTCACAGAATTCTTGCCGGTCAAAGCTCATTAATAGCCGACCTGGCAGGACGGACACACTCTGGTACTGGACATCTTCTTATTTTCTTTGAAGTCTTTAGTGCTAGATGACTGAATTAAAACGGGAGATGATTGTCCGGTCGCACCGGAATTTATACGACCGGCAGGCCCCCCCATAGTATGTGGGCGTGGACTAAAAGTTTTCAGTGCGCGCTGAGCGCGAAGGGAATTATCCACTAGCGAGGCCTAAAGGGCGGAGCCTACACGAAATTGAACTAAATGTTTCAACCACAAAGAATCTGTCCAGATGACCTGACCTAACTGTTTTATGATTTATTTACCTGGATTATTGAGCTTACATCAGGACATTTATCTTATTTTCATCTCATTTAAAGACATGGTGAACAATAAATGCAATGCTGTAATAAAAAAAGGAAGAAAAAACAGCCAATCTAATGTAATTCTTAGGTTGTTGTTTTTTTGATCTCCATAAATTTTCAGCTGTCTAAAAATAGAGTGTGAGACCACCTCTAAAATTACAAGTTTGTTTTTCACTCTGTCCCCCCGGTTCAGAACTTGTGCCTCATGACTTGGGTGTCTTTACCCAAAGGTTTGAACTACATCTGGTAAAATCAGTAGCATTAAAGAAAAGAGTAAAGTCCATATTTATGAGTCGACCATGCTTGGCTCTCATGCCACGTTGTTTAGCAGGGGTGATGGACGAGTCCATGTTTGTCTCATGGGAAACTTCAGAGGCTTCATCAAGTTCTTTTTTTTCCTTTTCAGCTTTTTCGTGAGGTACGAATAATGAAAGGCCTGAATCACCCTAACATAGGTAAGATCTTTGTCTCATATTATGTTTTTGTGCACTGACATGTTTGATGCTTTCTGCTGGTGTTTGAACAAAAACAAAATCAGTTGTGTTTAACGTCACAACAGAGGTGAGGTGGGAGTTGGATTGCCTACACATCATGACTGCGTAGTAATAAAACACATGGGCAGAATTATTTGCTCTTGTTTTTTCTTCCATCCTTTTTTGTTTGCAGTGAAACTGTTTGAGGTGATTGAGACAGACAAGACCCTTTACCTGATCATGGAGTATGCCAGTGGAGGTGGGTACAAAAATCAAATCAGACTTTATAAAGCACTTTTCATACAGCAGTGTGTAACACAAACTTTACATTATGTTGCATTGATAGGCCTTTCCAGATGTACAAACTACCAATGTCATAGGCACAAATGCACCCCCATAACATCAGAGAGGCAGGATTTGGAAGTTTGCACTGATAACAGGCTGGACGGTCCTGCTCTTCTTCAGTATGGAGGACTTTGGATATGCAATATCTAAACAGAAGTTCAATTTTTGATTCATTTGACCACAGGCCAGCTTTCCACTTTGCCTCAGTCCATTTCAAAATAGATTTCCTCCACAATAAAACAGTGTCTGTCAAGGTTCAGGTTTTTGGATGTAGTAAAATAGCTGGACAACAAGGGTTAAAAAAAATTTGTGTTAAGCAGCTACCGGTGGAGATCAGAATCCCGTGGTGGGCCCAATCTGCAGAGATAGGACAGTTAGTGGACTGAACATTTCTGTGAGCAAGGAGGTAATCAGAAAGACAACCACTAACCTTATCAAGCAGGCAAGGTGGGGGCCACCTATTGGAGCTGGGCAGGATGATGTCACAGTTGCTGGGTGCAGTGCAGCTGTAGAGCAAAACGAGAGCAGTCAAGGAGCAGGCAAAGCAGGAGTTCCAGAAGGTAGCTGTGGGGTCGAGAGAATATGATAAAACAAGACTGTGAGTGAAATGCTGGACATCTACTTTCAAAATGGTTTAATAATCTGGCAGTATGCTGGTAAAGATTCTGTCGTCCAGGACATGATAAAATCAAAAAAAGGCGTTCAATACAAGATCAACTGGACTTTATTTGTTACAGAAGATGTTTCAACCTCTATCCAGAGGACATTTTCAATTCTATTAGCACACTTTGTGCGTGTGGAGCAGTGTTGGGTGTAACGCGTTACTTAGTAACGCGTTACAGTAATGACATTACATTTTTCAGTAACGTAGTAGTGTAACGCACTACTTTGAAAATGCCCGTAATATATTACAGTTACTAACAAAACCTTACATTCGTTGCTTGCGTTACAATCAGGACCTTTCAGCGGTTTTATTTATTTATTTTATTTTACCTTTCGGAGAAGAGTTGTGGGACGAGGACGACGGAGCAGACCATAGACATTATACAGTATATAGATATCTATGGAGCAGACTGTCACGTGGGGAAAACAAAGACGTACGCGATGACGTCGGAACGTCATACGTCAACGTACATAGACATATAAAGGTACATAGACATACGGCAATGTCATTTTATGGATGGAAGTATTCATATTATTTTTCTTTTGTCACGAGAAAGGACAAGAACATTACAGTAGTGTGCAAGCTATGTCTGGGCCACAACAAGACACTGTCTACTGCTGCGAACTCGACGTCAAATCTTTACAAGCATTTACAAAGACAACACGCTAATGCTAAGCTAGCTGCTAAAGAGCCGCAGAGGGATGGTGCAAGTTTGATGCCGCCACCGTTTAAGCAGGCTCGGCTTGAATTTCACCGCCAGGCAACCACTACAAAGGCTGAGGTAAACAAACTTGTAAACAAACATTTCAGATGTTTTATTTTTTATTTTTTTTATTTTTTTAAAACAGAAGTTTTACATTTTGATATTGTCATACCTTTTGAATGGCACGTTTACATATGCATTGTGCTTGTTATGTAGCACTGCTGTTTTACTTTTTCATCAAAAATGAGTGTCAAAAAGATCTCTAATATCATTATTGAAAGATAAAAATTAATACAGGTTAAATCTCAGGTATTAGAGTAATCCGAAAGTAATGTAACTAAGTTACTTTCAGAACTGAGTAACTAAGTAGTGTAATATGTTACTTTTTTTTAAAGTAACTAGTAATGTGTAACTAATTACTTATTTTGGGTAACTACCCCAACACTGGTGTGGAGTTATAACAGTCTTAGGAGTCACGCACCAACATATGTAAATTGCAAACTGAGGTAACACAATAAAGTTCTGACAATAAAGTTGACTTTGACTTTGACATACATGTAAATTGACAGATCACACCTTAACAGTAGGGGGTTCCCTTGAGGTCTCTGACAGAAGACACACAACTGTATGTAAATTGACAAGTCACACCTCACAACCCAACAACAGAGGTTTCTCAAAAAACTTTGCTAGTCTAATTCACAGACTAGACACCTCTGCTCCCATCCGGTGTAAAACGTTTGGGAATCAGCCCCAAAACTGAGTTGTAAGTCTTGGAAAGTTGAAATCTCAGACCTCCTCCTTTGTTAAGAGGTTTTTTTTGTTATTACTCCACACGCACACAGTGTGCTAAAATAATTGAAAAAGCCCTCTGGATAGAGGTCGAAACGTCTTCTGTAACAAATAAAGTCCAGTTGATCTTGTATTGAACGCCTTTTTTTGAATAATCTGGCAGGTTGCGGAGGTGAGAGTAGTAGTAGTAAGAGTCCTTAAGTAAGGACCAGAACAGGTGCAGAGAATCGGGCTAATGAGCTGAAGTGCAGAGTGGGCGTGGCAGAGTGACAGAGCAGCACATCATGGCATGAAGAGGCAGAAAGCATGACAGTGTCAGCTGTTTTATACAACTCCACGGGGAACATAACAGTAGATCTCTGTGTTTAAGTAGAAGAATATAATGTAATATAAAACAGTTGTCTGTGAAAGAAAAATTATAGCTGACAGTGAACCACAGACAAAGTCTAATGGCTCAAAAACTATCTGAACAAACAGTAAACTAAAGAGTAATTCACCCATACAATGGCCCTCATGCACGAACCGTTCGTACGCACAGATTTGTTCTTAAACTGTGCGTACGAGTGATTTAGGATCATTTGTGGCATTCAACAATGTTTTCGTATCCTACGATTTTTTTCAGATACGAACAAAATTTACGAGTGGTCCGGACCTGTCGTATATTTTAGGAGCGTCAGTCTGCTGTCATCCAGACGGAATTTCTCCACTAATAACTTCATATTTCGTTATTTAGAAAATATTTAGAGTTTAAAAAAGTCACGCACCACAATTGGTCTTGACAATAGGTTCTGTTTGAAGTCGAATTATAATTTTAAATGTAATAATGACTAACGGATTAAAGTATTTAAATTAAAATCAATTTGTTATCAATGCCGTTTTCTAACACTACAATATTAATATGAAGATCTCAAACTGAAACCAACTTAAATTATGAATTAATTTAAGTTTAATTTGTCTCGGTAACGCAGACTCCGGTAACGCAGACTTTACATTGACCTCCTCCTGTCGCAGTCATGGCTGTCAGATAGCTCAATCAGTTGAGCGTTGCGTCACAGTGCCGAACCTTATGGGTTCGAGTCCCACATGGGACAATGTTTTTTTCTCTCCTTTTAATTCATTCCAGATTTAAAAAACACAAGAAAACTATACCTGTACGACCGGTGTCAGAGCTTGGTCCGCATTGCCGGCAGTAAGTCAGGCTCGTTTCCGGTGAGAGTTGGACTCCGCCAAGGTTGCCCTTTGTCACCGATTCTGTTCATAACTTTTATGGACAGAATTTCTAGGCGCAGCCAAGGTGTTGAGAGGATCCGTTTTGGTGACCTTAGAATCGCTTCTCTGTTTTTTGCAGATGATGTGGTCCTACTGGCTTCATCAGTTCGTGATTTACAACTTTCACTGGAGCGGTTTGCAGCCGAGTGTGATGCGGCCGGGATGAGGATCAGTTCCTCCAAATCCGAGGCCATGGTCTTGAGCCGGAAAAGGGTAGCATGCCCTCTCCGGGTCGGGGAGGAGGTCCTGCCCCAAGTGGAGGAGTTTAAGTATCTCGGGATCTTGTTCACGAATGAGGGAAAACTGGAGCGTGAGATCGATAGGCGGATAGGTGCAGCGTCCGCAGTGAAGCGGGCGCTGTACCGGTCTGTCGTGGTGAAGAGAGAGCTGAGTCAAAAGGCAAAGCTCTCAATTTACCGATCGATCTACGTTCCCACCCTCATCTATGGTCATGAGCTTTGGGTTATGACCGAAAGAACAAGATCTCGGATACAAGCGGCTGAAATGAGTTTTCTCCGCAGGGTGGCTGGACTCTCCCTTAGAGATAGGGTGAGAAGCTCAGTCATCCGGGAGGGACTCGGAGTAGAGCCGCTGCTTCTCCACATCGAGAGGAGCCAGTTGAGGTGGCTCGGGCATCTGGTTAGGATGCCTCCTGGACGCCTCCCTGGTGAGGTGTTCCGGGCACGTCCCACCGGGAGGAGACCCAGAGGAAGACCCAGGACGCGCTGGAGGGACTATGTTTCTCGGCTGGCCTGGGAACGCCTTGGGATTCCCCCGGAGGAACTGCTCCAAGTGGCTGGGGAGAGGGAAGTCTGGGCCTCCCTACTTAGGCTGCTACCCCCGCGACCCGACCCCGGATAAGCGGAAGAAGATGGATGGATGGATGGATGGATGGATGAAGAAAACTATTTACAATACAACAAGAAATGAAGCATAAAGTCTTTTTAATCTGCAATGAATAAATAATCTAAAGAAGGAAGGAAAAAAATAGGCATACCTTGTGCGAATCGAACCCACGAAATTTCGATAAGCGGTGCAATGCTTTAACCAGTTAGCCACCGGGACACGTGTATATTTTAAGGTCCACATTTATTATAAACAAACATTCTTTGGCATTAGTTGGTCATTTACTCCCATGAGTGACACTGCTAATAAGGACAGATTTACTTTTCTCGATCAAGGAGAGCAGAACTTCAATCTCCGCACCGGTAGAGTTCTTCTTTTTTACTTTTCGCTGTCATTTTATGAACGAACACATTTTGCCTCCGAGGCAGGAAACGTAGCCTTTTATGGTGTTTCGAGGGGTGGGAATTATGTAAATAACCTCTCCGCGAGCACGCGCAGGTTGATAGAACTGGTGGGATTCATCATATTTACGCAACTCATTTACATACTTTTCCTGAGGATAGAAGACTTTGTTGAATCTGACGTGGCATGTTCGTACGAACGCTTCGTACGAACAAAAGTAGGAGAAATTTAGGATAAAAATACGAACATGTTCTTGCATGAGGCCCAATGTCTTTTAGTCCACTACAAATTGTAAAATTGGATGCTTTTATTAAGATGTACAGTAGTAGTCCCCCGTTTATTGCGGGGGATCTGTACCCCACAATGAGGGAAAAAACTACGAAGTAGGAATAGTAGTACAAGTATTAAGTACAGGTAGTCCCAGACTTACGAGGGCTCTTAATTTACAAGGTCCCGGACTTACGAATATGCATCTCATTAAAAAAGAAAAATCTATTTTTTTTTTTTTTAGAAATGAATACATGTACAGTACTGTACAGTCACCAAGCACTTAGCTTATCCTAACACAGTTTTTAAAGATGAAGTAGTGAGTTGTGTTGTCTCCCTTTCACATAAAGGGAGCTAACTCCCTTTATGTGAATGGAGCCTGCTGGGGAGAAGGGAGACAATTCAACTGACTCCTTAACTGTGTTAGGATAGGCTAAATGCTTGGTGACTGTACAGTACTGTACTGTACATTTATGTATTTATAAATAAAAAATAAATATATATATATACTGTACAGTATATTTTTTAATAAATGGATAAATGTATAGTACTGTACAGTCACCAAGCACTTAGCCTATCCTAACATAGTTTTTAAAGATGAAGGAGTGAGTGGAATTGTCTCCCTCCTCCATGCAGGCTGCATTCCCATAAAGGGAGCTTTATGTGAAAGGGAGACAATTAAACTCACTCATTCATCTTTAAAAACTGTTAGGATAGGCTAAGTGCTTGGTGACTGTACAGTACTGTACACATATTCATTTAAAAAATATATATATATTTTTTGGGTGATCCTACTTACGAATTTTTGACATACGAGCGTCCCCTAGGGACGGAACTTGCTCGTAAGTCGGGGACTACCTGTAGTAGTTTATTTTATGTAAGACACGTACACATTTGGATGATGTCATTGCAAACGCGTTAACAACTTAGATGTGTTGCTGCTGCAGATCCAATTTCCGTGAAACATCGACACACAGCTTTGGATTTGCGCTTATCTTTTAACAAGAAAAAACTTAATGTTCCCAAACAGGAGATGCTAGGCTGATAATGCTATGTGTGCTGCAAGATAATAGCGCTGTGCCGAAACATGGTTAGGAATTTTAGTTCCACGGCTCATAATCTCTCGTTAATAAAATTTAATGAGTGAAAAATATGGTACGCAGGTGGGCCGAACAGAATGTGCCGTACCAAAACGGTTCGGTACACCCCTAATATTTACTGTATATATATATATATATATATATA
>JBBPBX010072707.1:0-18004 GCA_038048925.1 Garcialebias charrua | reverse complement strand
GGTGATGGGTCCCCATCCCTACACTCCCTGGTCTCTCTGTTAATTGTCTTGCTTATCTCCTCCATTTTGTTGTCCAGGTGTTTGTGATTGTCATGCTGTGTGTTCATGTACCTGTATATAAAGTCAGGGATTTTTTAATTGATAAAGCTCTGTATATGTTGTATAACACAATCATTGTTCCACATTTAATCTATTGTATTGAGGTTTGGGGAAAAGCGTGCAAAACAATTACAAAGCCTGTTTTTATTTTACAAAAGAGAGCTGTAAGAGTAATCACCAGAAAACATTTCAGTCACCCATCAAACACCTTGTTTCTTCAGCTAAATTTATTGAAATTCCAGGAATTGGTAGAATATAGTATTTTATCAGTTATGTATAGGGCTCATAATAACACATTACCTTTAAATATCCAAAGAAATTTAGACAAAGTTATTACAATCTTAAAGGGACAGATATTCATCAAACCACAATTCAGAACCAGCTTAAAGGGACGGTCTACCTCAATTCAGGGAGTTGGATTGTGGAATGTTCTGGAGAGTGATGTTAAAAATGCAAAATCAATTCATTCATTCAACCTTTATTTATACAGGCTAGCCTCGTTGAGTCACGGGGACTCATTTACAAGAGGGACCTGTCTCACTCACACCAAACAACCATCCACTCTCACACTCACACCTAGGGTCAATTTAGAGTCACCAATCAGCCTAACAAGCATGTTTTTTGGTCTGTGGGAGGAAACCGGAGTACCCGGAGGAAACCCACGCATGCACGGGGAGAACATGCAAACTCCACCCAGAAAGGCCCCGGACCGGGATTTGAACCGGCAACCTTCTCGCTGAGAGGCAGCAGCTCTACCAGTTGTGCCACCGTGCTGCCCAATGTATACATTTAAGAAAAAGGTCAAAAAGGACTTGCTCAAAAACTATATATGATGTAGCTTAGTGTGTTTGTGTATTACAGTTAGAAAAATTAAGTAGAGTTATTCATTTTGTGATGTAGTTTGAAGGTTATCATTGGTTGAACAAACTGTGAAATAAATAAGGGGCAGATATAATAAGATTTCATCTTCTTTCTGCTCCTTTCATTTTATCCTACTTGTATTCTTGTATCTGATGAAACTGTTTTGTATTGTTCTTTTAAAATGAATGAATAAACATCAAATCAAATCAAATCAACGGCCCAGTCAGAGTCCAGAACCTGAACCTGAAACCTTCAGAGAGCTGAGCAGAAACCTCAAAGAACTGAAGCAACAATGGAAAGAAGAGTGGGTCAGAACTCCTCCAGAACCAGGAGAGAGACTGATGAAGTCCTGCAGAGAACCACAGAGGGTTCTGCTGCTGAAGGAGGTTCTGTTGGGTCAGAGGCACAAGCTGAGGTTAAATTTTAATGATTTTAGAACTTGTTAAAGATCATCCATCCAGCCATCCAGCTAACTGTCTATCCATCCATCCATTCAGCTAAAAGTCTATTCATCCTTGTATCTGATGAAACTGTTTTGTATTGTTCTTTTAAAATGAATGAATGAACATCAAATCAAATCAAAAATAAGTCTGTATCTCTGTGTTTATCATTGTCCTGGCATTGTCTCCTGTTGCCTCTGTCTCCTGAGTTCCTTGTGATTCCCTGAGTATGTAAGTTTGCTGCCCTGTCTATTTTATGTTCTTAATTTCTGTGGCCGTCGCGGACGCCATTTTGAAGAGTCCTAATGGTGAACTACTTTTTTTAAATCCAGCAGATTTGACCATTTCGTGAAACTCTCAAGCTCAGAAAAACTTGTGCTATAACGTCAGCTATGAAATATATTTTTTCTCAGCAAAGAAATAATTGTTTTACCGTGTTTTGTTGTAAAATCCTGGCTTCTTTGGCCGTCGCGGACGCCATTTTGAAGAGTGCTAATGTGGCGAAATTCTATTTTTAAATCCAGACGCGTCGCGTAGGCCCTGAGAAACATCCATAAGTTCACCCTCCATGTTAAAAAGTCTTCGTCTGACTCTTCGAAAACAAGCAATAAGGCTGCAGAGTAACACACTGGCTGCTAACTGCTATAGAGAGAGCACACACCAAGAGACTGAGGGGGACGCTTTTTTGTCACGGACCACATCCGGCGCTGCTCGTAAATACGTTATTTCGTTTTTACTGATAGATAATTAGTTATTAGCGGTACTGCATTTTAAATAAAAATAGCACAAATCCGCTTATGAATTATAAAACTTAGTCAATCCGCTGTAAAGCTAACAGATTATTTAGCTACGCTATAAGCGGATTAGCACAATAGCGCTACCTAGCGGTCGGAGGGCCCACCACTGGCTAATCCAAAACAATGATTTAATCTACAGTTTACCTACAATTCACCTGTTCCGATCGGAGCGGTCTTAACAATTTTGGTGCTTGTACAGAATCTAAAATTATGTAACAAATATCTAATTTATGTAAGCTGCATGCAAAAACAGCAACAATATGGCCCTTTATGGAGCTTTCACAAATTAAAGGTTGCACAAATCAAAATCAACAACTTTGTTTCAATGGGGCCAGATTGGTGCTATTTTTGAATGCAGTTTACATAAATTAGATTAGATTTATTGGAATGGAGGCTCTGCCTTCCTCCCACCGGTGTTTCAGCTCACGTCACCGGGACGCAACACAAACGCGCACTGCAACCCCTAATGTCTTGTTTATGACAGAGAAGACTGCATAAAGAGACATATTGCAATATACATGATAGATATGGTTATCCACCGGGACATGGATTAACCCCTTGTCAGCTTCTAAAAAATAAAAAAAGGCATGTCCGATGGACAGCTTTATACACTAAATTACATAATTAATAATTCCATAAAAGTCACATTTTAATCAACATTGTCTAAAAATAAATATTGTATAGTTTGCAGGTCAGTGCTAATTAATTAGCACAAGCAAACTTCTAATGCTAGCTCACCCACCGACATGTTGTTAGTTTGCAAACTATAGCAGTAAGTCTTTAAGTCCAAGAACTGTACATTATTTAAAATAGTATTGTTTTCTCCTTAATATATAATTAAGTACTGGATACACGCACCTGTGATGCTTCACTTGAGATGGTAGCTTAGCTCCACCCAGTCTTCTCTCGGCAGCCATGTTTAAATTTACTCTCTCCCCACCCACCTTTGACGTCATTTCAACACATTTCTACCCAGCACCATAGAGATCTCTCTATATGGCTCTGCTCGTACCCACAGAGTGGAATTTGTGATCATAGAGAGAACTCTGTGCACAGAGAGGAATCCATGAGCACAAGTCCAATCCATGTCCACAGAGTTGAATTCGTTCATATCTTAACTAAAGTATGAATGTTATACAAATTTGATTTGTTTTGAAAGCAGCCTTACGCCGTATCAGAAACAGTTTCTTCCTTGCAGTTGTCAAAAGCTGAACTCGAGCTGCACTTAATTCAGCTTCATCTTACAATTTTTTAATTTCGTATCATAAACAGGCAAATGTGAGCTGGTATGTCAATAAAAAATCCTTGAAGTCTTGAGTTTCGTTGTGTCTTTGAGCAAGACACCCAATCCCTAATTGCTCCCTGGGTGCTTACATAGCTGCTCACTGCTCCACCTGGGTGTATCTCAGGTGTGATGGGTTAAATGCAGAAAGCCAGTTTCACCAATGTATGGGAACATAGAATGATGACAACACAACACATTATTATTATTTTAGGATGATTACTTCCTCTGGTATCAGATGTAGTACAATGCAATACAATACAATACAACTTTATTTATAAAGCACTTTAAAACAACACCGTTGGCCAAGGTGCTGTACACTAACACAGACAAGCATACAACTATAAACTCAACAAATACCATAAAAGTGATGAATTACCAGATCAAACAGCAAACAGTAAAAACTATAAAACAAAAACTTAAAATCCATAAAACCAACATTTCAAGCTGTGTTAAAAGCCAAAGAGAAAAAATGTGTCTTCAGAGCAGATTTGAAAACAGGAAGTGAGTCAGTTTGTCTGACATGCACAGGCAGCTCGTTCCACAGTTTAGGGGCAGTGACTGAGAACGCTCGGTCACCTCTCAGCCTCCTGTTGGACTTTGGGACAACCAACAACAGCTGATCTGCTGACCTCAGAGAGCATGAGGGAATGTACGGCTGGAGAAGGTCGGACAGATACTGTGGGGCAAGACCTTGAAGACATTTGAATACAAACAAAAGAACCTTAAAATTAATCCGGAAACCAACTGGGAGCCAGTGTAGTGCTTGTAAGACAGGGGTGATGTGCTCTCGTTTTCTGGTATCAGTTAAAAGGCGAGCAGCAGAATTCGGAACCAGTTGAAGTCGGGTCAGTAATGACTGGCTCAGACCAACGTAAAGTGAATTGCAATAGTCCAGATGAGTTGTAATGAATGCATGGATTAAAATCTCAAAATGATGTTGTGACAGAAATGGTTTCACTTTGGCCAGTTGTCTCAGGTGATAAAAGCTGGACTTGACCACAGATTTAATCTGAGCATCCAGTTTAAAATCACTGTCCAGCCTTACACCCAGGTTAGTTGCTGTCTCAGTCAGATGTTGTGTTAAAGGACCCAGATCAGCATGAACAGTGGAACCCTCACTGGGCTTAAATAACAGGACCTCAGTCTTTTTCTCATTAAAATGTAAAAAGTTGTGTGACATCCATGCTCTGACTTCAGCCATACAATCCAGAAGTTGGTTCAGGGAGTCTTGTTTTCCTTGTTGCAGTGGAACATAAATTTGGCTGTCATCGGCGTAAAAATGAAAAGAAATACCATGTTTCCGGAGAATATGTCCCAGAGGTAGTAAATATAGGGAAAACAGAAGGGGGCCAAGTATAGATCCCTGATGAGGTACTCCACATGTGAGAGGTGTTACAGAGGACTCCACAGAACCCAGACGCACACAAAAGCTTCTCTCTGTTAAATAGGATCTAAACCACTGTAGGGCAGGACCCTGAATGCCCACCCAGTTCTCCAGGCGAGACAGGAGGATGTGGTGGTCCACTGTGTCAAAGGCAGCGGTTAGATCCAGCAGCATCAGAACTACACAGTGACCAGAGTCTGTGGCTATGAGAATGTCATTGCAAACCTTCAACAGTGCTGACTCAGTACTGTGGCGAGTTTTAAAACCGGATTGAAACAGTTCAAGAAGGTTGTGGTTGTTTAAGTAAGCAGTTAACTGGTTGTACACAATTTTCTCCAAGATCTTTGAAACAAAGGGCAGTTTTGAAATAGGCCTAAAATTGGACATGTCTGTGGAGTCAAGACCGGGTTTTTTAATCAGTGGTGTCACAACTGCATGTTTAAAACTTGCAGGTACCTGTCCACTTGCCAAGCTACCATTTATGATTTGGGACACAGAAGGAGCTACCGTTTGAAAAACCTCTTTAAAAAGACGAGGTGGGATGGGATCATTTGGAGACCCAGCAGACTTCATATGGTCAGTGATGTCTTTTAAAAAAGGCAGGGTGACGAGCTCAAACTGACTGAAAACAGCAGAGCATGTAACAGAGATGGAGGGGTCACAAGAAGGAGGGCTTATGAGAGCTCTAATGTTTGCAACCTTGTTGGTAAAAAAGCTCAGGAAGTCCTCACACACTTCAGCTGAGTTCTTCGGGCTGGCTGATTGTGGGGCCTTAAGAACAGAGCTGATGGTTTTAAAAAGCACACGTGGATTGTTAGAGTTGGTGGAAATTATGTCGGATAAATATTTGTTTTTTGCTGCTCTAACAGTGGACTGATAGAAACGCCAGCTGTCTCTCAGTACTTGGAATGACACTTGCAACTTGTCCTTCTTCCATTTTCGCTCTGCTCTCCTGCACTGGCATCAGTGCAGCTGGAGAGATTTTTACTGAAACTTTTTTTACTTTTGGACATTTCTTATGATGCATAACCATGGCAACAAGGTGTTTTTTTTAACAACCAGGAGCAGCTGATTAAAATCTCAAAAGCTCAGTAATATCAGCCACCGCCCCAAATACCAAATGCGTTGAAAAGGAGGCGCCGTGGACAAATTGCCATCAATCTAGTGGCGGTGCTCGAGTACCTGACCGCCAAGATCCTGGAGCTTGTTGGGAAACTTGGCTCATGACAACAGAAGGACCAGGATCATCCCCCGGCACCTTTCAGCTGTCTGTCCATGGAGACAAGGAGCTCTGCAGACTGCTAGAAGGAGTGCCCATCGCTCAGGGAGGAATTATGCCTGGCATTCGGACCGTCTTGCTGCCCAGGAGGACCGAGAGGCCAGCTGGATCTGACCGCAAGCTGGATCTAGGTGGATGGATCTGGATCTGTGGCCAGATTCTTCAGATTCGTTGCACAAGATCCTTCCTGCCCACAGCTATCAGCATCTATAACAACTCTTGAATGAAACCAGGATGATGAGCTACAACAATTAATTTCACTTTGGGATTAATAAAGTATTTCTGAATTGAATTGAATTATTTCCCCAAAACATAGTCCTATATATAGTACATTAATCTGTGTGTTTGATTTGTGTGGGCACCAACAGACATATAGTGTATAAACCTGTAAAATCTTTTGGTAAGTTTCTGTATTTGTCCTGAGGTTGTTTTTGTGTTTATGATTGTGCATTGGTTAAAGATTGACTGTCAACTCAAATCTTCAATGTCAGCTGCTTGTTGATAATTTATTACTTACTGCTGTTAGATATTTTTGGTATTCCTCTTTTTTCTCTCTCTCTCTCCTTTTTTTGTTCTTACTTTCTTATTCTCTCCCATTCAGAGAGAGAGAGAGTCAGAGAGTCTTTATTGTCATTTGCACCGCATGTGGTACATGTGATGAAAACGAGATTATGTACACAGGGTCCCAGTTACATCCAACAACAAATGCAAGAGAAAAACAGTAATAACATCTAGAATTAACTAAGAAAAACATCAACTAGTAATACACTAAGCCCTAATGTAATAGAAAAACATCATTATAAACAGCAGCACGAACATGAGTCTGTATGAGCAGATGGTCACAGATGAACACAGCAACAAGAAAACAGATCAGCATCAGCATGATGTGATATTTTGCAGTGTTTATTCTTATTATTTATTTATTCATGAGTCTAACAGCCTCAGGGTAGAAGCTGTTCCTCAGTCTAGTGGTTCTACATTTGATGCTCCTCAACCTCCGTCCTGAGGGGAGTGGGGCAAAGAGTGAGTGTGCTGGGTGAGTGAGGTCTTTCATGATGCAGGTGGCTCTTTTCCTGCATCTGGAGGTGTAAATGTCTGTGATGGTGGGGAGACTGACTCCAACAGACTTCTGTGCAGCCTTCACCACTCTCTGTAGAGCTTTCCTCTCTGCAACTGTGCAGCCTCCATGCCACACATTGATGCTGGAGCACAGGATGCTCTCCACTGCACACCTGTAGAAGGAGGTGAGAACTGGGCTGCTCAGACCAGCTCGTCTCAGCCGTCTGAGGAAGTAGAGTCTCTGATGACCTTTCTTGATCAGGCTGGTGGTGTTGTTGCTCCAGCTGAGGTTATCATTCAAGTGTACACCCAAGTATTTGTAGCTGGAGACCACCTCCACCGCAGATCCACCTATGTTCAGTGGGGCGTGGGTGTGTTTGTTCCTTCTGAAGTCCACAATCATCTCCTTTGTCTTCTTCACATTCATGTGAAGATTATTCTCTTTGCACCAGCTCTCCAGGTGTTCCACCTCCTGTCTGTAGCTGGACTCATCATTGTTTGTGATGCATCCCACCACCGCTGTATCATCTGCAAACTTAACAATATGACAGCCTGGATGTGTGGCTGTACAATCATATGTGAGCAGAGTGAACAGAAGAGGGCTCAGCACACATCCTTGGGGAGAGCCAGTGCTGAGGGTTATGGTGGAGGAGGAGAAGTTGTGGATCTTCACGGACTGTGGTCTGTTTGTTAAGAAGTCTAGTACCCAGTTACAAATGGAGGGGCTTAGTCCAAGTGTGGATAGTTTGTCTATCAGAGTTTGGGGGATCATGGTGTTGAAGGCAGATGTGAAGTCCACAAAGAGCAGACGTATGAGTCCTTCTGATCCAGGTGGGTGAGAGCAGTGTGGACCACAGAGGAGATGGCGTCCTCTGTTGATCGGTTCTCGCGGTATGCATATTGATGAGGGTCCTCGTTGATGTTGACGGTTGTCTTGATGTGGGACATGACCAGTTTCTCAAAACATTTAGCGACTATCGGGGTGAGGGCCACCGGTCTATAGTCATTCAGACCAGTCACTGTGGAGCTCTTTGGAACTGGGATGATGGTGGCGGTCTTCAGACAGGTGGGCAGGCATTCCTTTTCTTTCAAGCAGAAAGACCTAGCATATATTTGCACTTTAAGAATTTGTAGATTGCATGATATTTGCATTTGCTAGGGAAAAATATAATTGCTTCTTAAACAAAACTAGAACTAGGCATGACAGTTAAGAGAGCATAATGCATTCTGACTAACACACTTGTGAAATGTGGAAGGTAAGGTGATTTACATTGTGTTTGTCCTGTTGTTTATTTGTCATTTGCAGGTTAACACAAGGTCAACAATGCAATGAAATGTTCAGGATGAGAAGAACCGATCCGACTCGCTAAACCCAAAACAAACAAACTAAAATAAAGCATACATTAAGGATACAAAATGAAGTATCAAAAACTGAAAAACAAATATAATATTTATAAGTTCCAAAAGAAATATAATAAACAGCAATATGGTAGAATATAACGGTGCAAGTAGGATGAGAAGGTATAAACAAGTATTTAACAGGTTGTCATATAAGCTTAAATGCACATGATATATTTTGCACATAACATATACTACACAGGTGTGACAGGTAGTGAGTAACATTTAGATGAATTATGATGGTAAGGTAGTGACATACATGATACAGCCACATAGTGCAGCAACAATAAACATATTGGGTGCCACAGATGTGGCTTGGTGCAATGTTCTTGTCAGTTGTTCAGTATTATTATCAAGAATTCAGTATTCTGATAGTTTGTGGATAATAACTGTCTTTGAGTCTTTTCATGTGTGATGACAGACTCCTGTATCGTCTGCCTGAGGGTAGTAGATGGAAGAGTCCTTGTGGGTGTGGTCCTTAATGATGCTGCGTGTTTTGCTCAGACATTGGCTGTGGTAGATGTCCTGGATGGTGTGGAGACTGCTACCAGTGATGTCCTCTGCTTTTTGCACCATCCTGTCTGCAGACTTTCAATGGTGCATCTATAAAAGTCTGTCTACAGGAGTTTTGTGGACTTGGAGAACACGTTCGGCTGTGTTCCTCGAGGTACACTGTGGGGGGTGATCCCTGAGTATGTGATTGGGTGCCATTTGCTAATGGCTGTTCAGTCCCTACACAAGTGGTGTGAGAGTTTGGTTCATATTGCCGATAGTAAGTCGGACCCTTCAGGGTGGGAGTTGGACTCCACCAGGGCTGCCCGTTGTCACAGATTCTGTTCATAAATTTTATGAACAAAACTTCTCAGTGTAGCCAGGGGGAGGAGGGATTCCCTCTCTGCTCTTTGCAAGTGATGTGGTCATGTTAGTATCATCTTGCCATGATCTTCAGCTCTCACTAGAGTGGTTCACAGTGTGAAGCAGCTGGGATGAGAATCAGCACCTCCAAATCTGAGGCCATGGTCCTCAGTCGGAAAAGGATGGATTGTTCTCTTCAGGTGGAGGGTGAGGTTCTGCCTAAAGTGAAGGAGTTCAAGTATCTTGGGGTTTTGTTCACAAGTGAGGGAAGAATGGAGTGTGAGATTGACAGATGGATTGGTGCAGCGTCTGCAGTATTACAGACTCTGTGCCGGTCCATTGTGGTAAAGAGGGAGGTGAGCTGTGAGACAAAGTTCTCTGTTTACCGGTCGGTCTACGTTCCTACCCTCACCTATGGTCATGAACTCTGGGTAGTGACAGAAAGAATGAGATTGTGGATACAGGTGGTTGAAATGAGTTTCCTCTGGAGGGTAACTGGACTCTCCCTTAGAGATAATAATAATAATAATAATAATGAATTCAATTTATACCGCACTTTTTATTAATAAAAATCTCAAAGTGCTACAACAAATAAAACAAGTGATAAAATCAAGTAAAATCAATAATAATAACTAAGATTAAAGACAGAATCATGTGGAGGCAGAATAGGCTTGCTTTAAAAAAAAGTCTTTTAGCCGCTTTTGAAGTCAACCAGTGACTGTGGAGCTCTCAGGTAGTCAGGGAGGGAGTTCCATAGGCGGGGGGCTATAGGTATAGATAGGGTGAGACGTTCTGTTATCAGGAGAGACTCAGAGTAGAAGCACTGCTCCTCCACATCGAGAGGAGCCAGTTGAGGTGGTTTTGGCATCTGGTAAGGATGCTCCCTGGGCACCTCACTAGGGAGGCGTTTCAGGCATGTCCAACTGAGAGGAGACCCTGGTGAAGACACAAGACACACTGGAGAGACTACATCTCTCGGTTGTTCTGGGAACACCTTGGGGTCCTCTCAGAAGAGCTGGAAGTGGTGGCTGTGGAAAGAGATGTCTGGACCTCCCTGCTCAAGATGCTGCCCCCACGACCTCAGTCCAGAACAAGAGGAAGATGATGGATGAATGGATGGATGGATTTCATTCATATTCAATATTTTGGTAGAAAGTGTTATGGTTGTTTTGGGATTGTCAAAGCTGACAGTAAATCTAAATTGTTGTTTGGCCCTTTGTGTGATGTTGGCCCACTGGGCTGAACAAAAACAACTGCAACACATGGTGTGTGCAGAGAGACAAAGCTGTTCAAACACTTCTATCACTCAGGCAGGTGAAAATGAGTATTTGCTCTTTATGTAAGATGTTGCTCAATTTACAAATCTTTTAGCTTCCAGGAAGAAGTGTGTCTGTGTGGAGCCGGAGTGTATTAGAGTCTGATTAAGTGACAAACGCCTGTAAGGTCATAAAAAGAGATCTACACAAAGGACACATACAGACATTAATGTTTGGGACAATCGAACGGAGCTTCATCTGGCTATTTTTAAACCCATCGATGGCAGCTCAGGAACACTAGTCTGTTTAAAATATTTGCTTCAACCCCTCTGTGAAGTGCTTTTTTCCTCCCACGTTTGCTTTTTGTTGCATCAAGCAGCAGAATGAGACTTGTACAGATGTGGATATTCAGCCTGTGCGTTTTCCTCTTTAGCCTTTAACAACAAATGAAGCTAACATTTTACCTCAGATCAGGGCTTAATTTGAGCTGAATCCTGCCTGAACAGGACCTGGGAACTCTTACTTTGACAGGGTGTGTTCCGGTAACTGCTTGGGTTCGATAACTCTCAGGCTTACTAATAACGTTATGAGCAAATGACTTGCTTTGAACAAATAAAACATATATTGGATATGTAAATTGAAAATAATTACATAAACACTAATTTTAAACACAACAGCCACAGTCTGCCTCTTCGAGTAGCATTTCCGCGTTTACCTTTAAAAAAAATCTCCGCCCCTAAAAGATTGTTGAGGGTGAGTGCCGAACTAACCAGGCAGTCATATGTGGGCAGGAGCTCACAGGCAGTATGGAAGGTGAACAGACAGGAGGTGCCTGGAGGTTTCACATGTGTAGTCAGACAACAACGAGAAAGGACAGTGGACGCAGAACCATCAAGTAAAGGTGGGGTAGGATGCTGGACAGACGCAGAGTGTTTACCATTCTGGGGGAATCCAAAACATGACTTGAGATACAGGCTTGAACAAGAAGACAGGGATGGCATGAACATCAGTGACCATAGAAGGTTTAATAATTTGGCAACAAGGAAGTGAATGACTAGAGCTTAAATAGTGCAGATACCAGGTGCGTGGGATCAGGGCTGATTGCTGTGGAGGAGCAAGGGAGGCGTGGCATGGAGGGACAGGAACAGGCTTGAGCTGAGAGATGGGTGATAGGCAAAACAAGGCAGGGAAACAGAAACTGTGGCAGGAGGGGGCACGTGACAAAGGCAGTAGAACACAGCATGAAGGCAGGAGTATGGCAGGATGTGCAGAAACATGGCGAGAGGAACAGAGACGTGAGCAGATGGTGGGTCAGTGGGGACCGCTGACAATCACATACAGAGCTGAAATGGTTGGGTTATAGCTGAGAATATTCTCCATCATATACAGAATCCAAATAAAATCTGACCACCATAGCTTAAAATAAAAAAATGGCTATAACT
This sequence comes from Garcialebias charrua, assembly GCA_038048925.1. Classification (NCBI taxonomy): domain Eukaryota; kingdom Metazoa; phylum Chordata; class Actinopteri; order Cyprinodontiformes; family Rivulidae; genus Garcialebias; species Garcialebias charrua. The sequence goes on along the minus strand of JBBPBX010072707.1, from coordinate 5,849 downwards.
CATCGATTTTTTTGTTGTTGCCACGTTGAGCTGACATTTGCCATAGTGGTAGCTGAGCATGAACCCCAAAACACAGTATTGCCAAATCATCATTTTAAAATGGCCTCAACGTCGCAGTTCCTACCAAGAGTTTCTCCAGGAACTTTCTCTATACTATCTGCAATGTCAACATGTTAGATGCAGGGGACACCCTGGACAGGTTGCTTGTCTATCCCAGGGCCAGGCAAACACATGTGCGCGCACACACACACACACACACACCTATCAATTTACAGCCACCAGTTAAAGTTACATGAATATTTTATCCACAAAAAGAAACCAGAGTGAGAAACTCACATCTGTACCAGCTGGGAGTCAAACCCACCAACCGCTTGCTAAAAGGCAAGGGAACAATGCCAAGCATCGTTCCTACAATGTGGATCACATTTTTCTTTGTGTATAATTAGCAACAAAGTCCACAGAACTTTTTTATGTTTATCTTCTTCCTTGGCACACAACAGAAGCGATAAAACCGCTCAGGTCTCTGCTGTGATGAAAACATGAACCCTGCGTGTTTGGATTAAAACTAAGAGTTTGAATCTCATCTTAAGCAACACATTTGAGTTGGTTACAAGATGTTGTGTAATGTGGGTGCAGTGTCAACCCATGTATAGTTGGAGACAAAACAAAACTAGAAAAACTGCAGAATGACTGCTGAAACGTGCTAAAGAAGCTGAAACTGAGTGACTAAACTTAAAGTGAGCAAAAGAGACAGTAAAAGAAACTGAAAGTTATGCACCATAACTCATGTTCCCTGAAGGAAGGGAACGAGGTGCAACATACTTGCTATGGGAATTGCGCACCCGTGCGATTACCTGAAGGAATACATTCACGCCTTTTATGGCAGGGGGCGTCACCCAACGCCAGAGGTACCGCCCTTTAGGTACTTAGGCGACTGACGCCCCTCCATCTTCCTCGAAAATTTGCACTTCACCGAGCTTTCAGCATTGAAAAGGGCCAGCTATGTTGCACCTCATTCCCTTCCTTCAGGGAACATGAGTTATGGTACATAACTTTCAGTTCCCTTTCAGTTCGGTCTCTCGGTGCAACATACTTGCTATGGGAATGTAATTCATTCACGCCCTTGAAATGCTCAGTAAAATGCCTGTTAGTGTGAACGTCGGCCCTTGACCAAAAGGCAACTCAAAGCTACTTTTCATTCACTCATTCAACCTTTATTTATACAGGCTAGCCTACAGGCTACTTTCTATTGTGTATTAGAAGGAACAGCCTGAGTGACGTCACACGCAGTAACATCCAAACTGTAGTACTTTGCAAAAGTGTTTAAAGAGCTCCAGTTCGTAGCAGCACAAATGTCTGCAACTGACTCGCCCTTGAACAATGACCAGGAAGTGGCCAAGCCCCTTGTTGAGTGAGCATGGACTCCAGGGGCCACTTGTTGACCCTTGCTACCGTATGCTCTCTTAATGGCCTCCGTCACCCAATGTGAGAGGCGCTGTCTTGATAGGGCCTTTCTGTAGCAGGTGCGGCAAAGCAGACGAACAGTTGGGTTATTTTCCTCCATTCGGCTGTCCTATGCATGTAGGTGCGTAAAGCCCTCACAGGGCAGAGAGCCTGTAGCCTTTCCTGTTCCTTAGTGAGGACAGGAGCAGGTGAAAAGGAGGAGAGATCAAAGTCCAGACTCCTATGGTTCAGGGTCAGGACCTTGGGAGTATATGCGGGATTAGGCCTTAGTTTGACCTTTGACCAGTCAGAGGCGAATCTGGTACACATTGGGTGTACAGATAATGCATGGAGGTCACCCACGCGTTTCGCCGAGCAAAGAGCCAGGAGAAGAGCAGTTTTATAAGATAGAAGATTTATCTTAATCTCGCTGAGAGGCTTGAATGGTGGGTCGCAAAGAGCCCCCAAGACCAGACCAAGATCCTAACCAGGGGTCAATGTCCTGCTGGGCGGCCTAGTTCGAAGCACACCCTTCATATATTTCATTATGATTGGGTGTGCTCCAGGAGTCCTGTGTCCCCAGCCCTCGTGACAGGCAGAGATAGCTGCAAGGAAAACCTTAATCGTTGAATAGGAACAACCCTTTTCCAGTAAATCCTGAAGGAAGGTTAAAAGTTGAGCCAGATCGCAAGCATAAGAAATAATATTTCTTTCTGAGCACCAGGCTTCGAAGATGCGTCATTTCTGTGCATATAGAAATTGTGTTGACCCGGCACGGGCATTTTGTATAGTTGTCACCACGTTCTCAGGCAAACCCGACGCCATCAGTCTGTCTTTTTCGGCTAACAGGCTGGAATTAATTCCAGAACCTGGCCTAAACAGCTGGGCTGTGACTCCCTGTGTGAGACTTTGAGAGTCCACCAAGTTGGGGAGCGGGCCTTCACGTTGATGTGCTAACAGACTTCTCTGATCGAGTCTCCTCGAAGACAGATGGAGTCTATTAATTTTATTAGAATGAGTTGGAACAGGAAAACTACTGTTTTCCTCCAAAACAGGTTTTTCTGTTGGATCGGGGAGCTGCTGTTTCTGTAAACGAGCAGACCTCCTGACTTTAATTGTTGTCCCCCCAGGTGGGATACCATGTGGGGACAAGGTTGATGCAGCCTTGTAAGGAAAATCACGTGCTGCACTTCCACTGTTCGAGCTTTGTGTGTCCTTCATGAATAATAAAGGAGCAGCAACGATGTGTGAACGTGGGGATGATCCTTTGTGGTTGGCTGACTCAAGATAATTTGTTGATAAGGAGCCCAGTTTCCTCTCAAAATCAGGAAGAAAAACCTGGTTCAACTCCGATTCTTTTACACGCACGGAAGCGTGATCACAGCCGCTTTTCAGGGGGTGTGAAAAATATGTCTGCTTTGGGGCATCCGACGTGTTCTCCTGTGGTGTGAGCATGTCACGTGGTCGTCTGGCTAGTGTATTAGCCGGCCCCTTGCTCCTAATGGAGCGGGGGCTGGGACACGTGCCCTTTCCCACCTGCCTTAGCGAGAGATGTAGGGTCTGTTCACAGACGCCTCTGGGTCTGCCTTTTGGAGATAGGTTCAAAGGCACCCTGCTGGGGCTTATTGAATAGGCTAGTACCCCATGAGCCATGAGGGAGGGGGATGTGGCCCCCCCTTTATGATGGCTGACAGGCCAGAGGCCCGTACTGTTGACTTTATTTGTGTTGTTATGTTGTTGTTTTTTTTCTTTCAATAAAACAGGGATGTGCTATTTTATGAGTTTTATTCGTGCTTACGTGCAACGACATACATGATTTGATGTCACTCACAGCAGGAAAAACATGGTTTGTGCATGCAACATGATTATCAGCTTTTTGTACTTTGCTACAAATAAAGTCTGAACAAGGTGCGAACACTCCTGTTACCACGTAGGCAGGAGGTCGTCGAAAAAGTAAACGTGAACCTGGTTCATCAGGCACGTTTTTGACGAGTGTCCCGGCTCGCCGAGGAGGCCCTGTGCCTGCTCGCTTGGCGTGGGACAAACCTGTTTTTAGTCCATGCGTGCTCGGAGCGAGGTTGGTTCGGCGGGGGTCTCTGCTGAGACTCCTCCTCGTATGCTGTCCGCTTCTGCGGTCGTGCACGCGTTGTAGAGCGGTGCCGCGGCTGTGCAGGTCTGCTTCCAGCGGATTCTCTGGGTGGGGCGCAACTCCGATGAGGGATGCCCACCCTGAGAGCTTCAGCCTGCCTACGCCTTTGGTCCAGCTTGGTTTGGATTCGCTCCAAAGTCTGGCCAAAAAGTCCCTCCGCTTCTATCGAGTGGTGGAGAAAAGGCACCTTTTGTCCCTCTGGTAAATCCGTCAGCGTCATCCACAGGTTGCAGAGCACGATGACCACTTCAGCCATACCTCTGCCCTAAGCCATACCAGCTGTACCCATCATATGAAGGACAAAGTCTGTAGCTCTGCGGGCTTCGTCCAGTAGTTTGGCAGCAAATTGCTTATCCGAGGTTTCCTGCAATTGTTGGAGTTTTAATGCGAGGTAAGCCTGCATCATCGCTGACACGTTCATGGCGCGCACCGCAAGTCCTTTAGCTCTGTAGCACTTTTCGAGAAGCGACGCTGAGGCTCTGCAAGCTTTGCTGGGAAGAGTCGGCTTTGTTCCTGACGATCTGGGAGCTAGGTGGGACGCTAGCGTGTCCTCAATCTGAGGTGCATTAGCTATTCCCACCTGATCCATGCCCTCCACGTCGAGGAATTGTGAGAGAGGGAGAATCATGGGCGCTCGTGGCTGAGGCCAGGTGCGGGTCAGTTCCGTGAGGAAGTCTGGGAACACGGGCATCCTTTGCCTTGTTGCAACCTGTTGTTTTGAATAAAAATAGTTCCTCGTCAGCCTTGTGACCTGTTGGCGAGGTGGGGGTTCCGGCCAGGGGATGTTCAACACGTCCGCCGCTCTCTGGTACAGGTCGAACAGAGCCGGGATGGAGAAGTCCGTTTCAGGGAGTGCAGGTATCGAGGTCCTAGGGAGGTGCTCTCCCGGATCCTCGATCTCGAGTTCTGGTTCCTCCGCTGAAAATTTGCCCGAGGCGAGGGTGTGGCTAGAGCGCACGCTATGGTGTAGACGCACCTGCTCTGAGCTCCCAACCGATTCTTACTATTCAAGCAATATAACGTTTCTAATTCAGTTGCATCAGCTAGATGGTTGTATACTACAATCATATTGTGTTTGTGTACTCATGGCTACCAGGAGAGAACAAAAACTGCAGAAAGCAAACGCGGCTGCCGGCAGAGACGCAACTGATGACTCAGCAGAGCCAACGCCCCAGCTGTCAAACACAGAGACATCCGCTATTCTTTCAGCAATAACTGATTTGAGTAAGAAGATGGATGACAGATTTAACAACCTGGAGGCTTCCCTGCAAACTATGCAGGTCACTCTGACTGTCCACGAAGACCGGATTTCTACTTTGGAGGCGACCTGCAGCGACCGTGACGTCACGCTGTCCCAGCTGAAACAACACTGCGCGCAGCTGGAGGAGAATTACAAACTACTCCAACACAAGATCGTCGACCTCGAAGCACGCTCTCGGCGTCAAAATATAAAAGTGGTGGGCTTACCAGAAAGAGCAGAGGGTATCAACCCTGTAAACTTTCTCGCCAACTTTCTGCGTGACTTGCTGGGACCGGCTAACTTCCCCACCCCGATAGAGGTTGACAGAGCTCACAGGCTGGGACAGCCCCCGGACGCCGGAGCGCGTCCCCGAGTCGTGATGGCACGGATTCACAATTTTCAAACTAAGGAGAAAATACTGCGGCTGGCACGTGAGAAAACCCCTCTGACATACGACGGGAGACGGATTCTCATCTTCCCTGATTTTCCAGCAGAGATAATTAAGCAGCGCCAGCCATTTGAGGAAGTGAGGAAGAAGCTGAAGGAAGCTGGGATGCGCACTGGATTTCTCTATCCTGCACGGCTCAGAGTTTCTAAAGGTACTGATATTAATAAGATCTTCAACACCCCAGGAGAGGCTGATCGCTTTCTGCTCAGCTACCAGGCCACAGAGGAGGGGTGACAGCCGTGCACGTGTCTGTTTGGTATGCGTTGCCTAGGTGACAACAACAATATGACGTCACCTGGTGACAAACAGCTGAGGCACAGAACTGTTGTTGGTGTAAAGTTCTGGGTTATTATTTAACAATATAAATTTTTTTATTTTATTTATTTATTTAGTCCTTACACCAACATCAGGTTTAATTTTGATTTTTGTTATTGAAATGTTAAAATAAAGTTTATGGTTAGTTATCGGATGGGACATTATAAAGTTTTGTAAGTTGTGTATCTAGTGATATTACTGGTTAAGTTTAACTAGTATAAGACCCCTGAGGACAGTATGTCAGGATTGTACCT
>JBBPBX010072706.1:0-18004 GCA_038048925.1 Garcialebias charrua | reverse complement strand
TTTCATTAATGAAAATCTCAAAGTGCTACAAGGTGCAACAGAATTAAATGTCAATAAAACAAATAAAACAATTAAAATCAACAACAGTATCAGCTATGATCAAAAGTAGAATCATGAGGAGTAGAGTATGCTCGGTTGAAAAGAAAGGTCTTCAAGCCGCTCTTAAAGTCAACCACAGACTGTGGGGCTTCAGTTTCTCTGAATCACCTGTAAGTGTCGCCAAAGGAACAAGAACCACAGAAACGTGCGTACGCCAACAGGGGAGCTGGCGTGGAAATGTACCTGGATGCGCACATATTCACGTTCAGTTCAGTTTTGATACATACGGGGTTTTGCGTGGATAGTGACGTAAGCAAGTTTTTTGTGCGCACGCACGGTTGATACATGAGGCCCCAGGTGTGGTTTCTATAGTTCAGGTGTGGTTTATATGGTCCTGGTGTGGTTTATATGGTCCAGGTGGGGTTTAATAATAATAATAATAAACTTTATTTGTATAGCACCTTCCTACAATGCCTTCTATAGTTCAGGTGTGGTTTCTACGGTTCATGTGTGGTTTCTACGGTTCAGGTGTGGTTTCTGTGGTCCAGGTGTGGTTTCTATGGTCCAGGTGTGGTTTCTATGGTCCAGGTGTGGTTTCTATAGTCCAGGTGTGGTTTCTATGGTCCAGGTGTGGTTTCTATAGTCCAGGTGTGGTTTCTATGGTCCAGGTGTGGTTTCTATGGTCCAGGTGTGGTTTCTATGGTCCAGGTGTGGTTTCTATGGTCCAGGTGTGGTTTCTATAGTCCAGGTGTGGTTTCTATGGTCCAGGTGTGGTTTCTATGGTCCAGGTGTGGTTTCTATGGTCCAGGTGTGGTTTCTATGGTCCAGGTGTGGTTTCTATGGTCCAGGTGTGGTTTCTATGGTCCAGGTGTGGTTTCTATGGTCCAGGTGTGGTTTCTATGGTCCAGGTGTGGTTTCTATGGTCCAGGTGTGGTTTCTATGGTCCAGGTGTGGTTTCTATGGTCCAGGTGTGGTTTCTATGGTCCAGGTGGGGTTTCTATAGTTCAGATGTGGTTTCTACGGTCCAGGTGTGGTTTCTACGATTCAGATGTGGTTTCTACGGTTCAGGTGTGGTTTATATGGTCCAGGTGTGGTTTCTATAGTTCAGGTGTGGTTTCTGTAGTTCAGATGTGGTTTCTATGGTCCAGGTGTGGTTTATATGGTCCAGGTGTGGTTTCTATGGTCCAAGGGTGTGGTTTCTATGGTCCAGGTGTGGTTTCTATGGTCCAGGTGTGGTTTCTATGGTCCAGGTGTGGTTTCTATAGTCCAGGTGTGGTTTCTATAGTCCAGGTGTGGTTTCTATGGTCCAGGTGTGGTTTCTATGGTCCAGGTGTGGTTTCTATGGTCCAGGTGTGGTTTCTATGGTCCAGGTGTGGTTTCTATAGTTCAAGTGTGATTTCTATGGTCCAAGTGTGGTTTCTACGGTCCAGGTGTGGTTTCTACGGTCCAGGTGGGGTTTCTACAGTTCAGGTGTGGTTTCTACGGTTCAGATGTGGTTTCTATGGTCCAGGTGTGGTTTCTATAGTTCAGATGTGGTTTATATGGTCCAAGTGTGGTTTCTATGGTCCAGGTGTGGTTTCTATAGTTCAGGTGTGGTTTCTATGGTCCAGGTGTGGTTTCTATGGTCCAGGTGTGGTTTCTATGGTCCAGGTGTGGTTTCTATGGTCCAGGTGTGGTTTCTATGGTCCAGGTGTGGTTTCTATGGTCCAGGTGTGGTTTCTATGGTCCAGGTGTGGTTTCTATGGTCCAGGTGTGGTTTCTATGGTCCAGGTGTGGTTTCTATGGTCCAGGTGTGGTTTCTATGGTCCAGGTGGGGTTTCTATAGTTCAGGTGTGATTTCTACAATTCAGGTGTGGTTTCTACGGTTCAGATGTGGTTTCTACGGTTCAGATGTGGTTTCTACGGTTCAGGTGTGGTTTCTGTGGACCAGGTGTGGTTTCTATAGTTCAGGTGTGGTTTCTGTGGTCCAGGTGGGGTTTCTGTGGTCCAGGTGTGGTTTCTAAAGTTTAGGTGTGGTTTCTATGGATCAGGTGTGGTTTCTATAGTTCAGGTGTGGTTTATATAGTTCAAGTGTGGTTTCTATAGTTCAGGTGCAGTTTATGGTCCAGTTGTGGTTTCTATAGTTCAGGTATGGTTTCTATTGTCCAGTTGTGGTTTATACGGTCCAGGTGTGGTTTGTATGGTCCAGGTGTGGTTTCTATAGTTCAGGTGTGGTTTCTATAGTACATGTGTGGTTTCTATAGTTCAGGTGTGGTTTCTATGGTCCAGTTGTGGCTTCTATAGTTCAGGTGTGGTTTCTATGATCCAGTTGTGGTTTCTATAGTTCAGGTGTGGTTTCTATAGTACATATGTGGTTTCTATAGTTCAGATGTGGTTTCTATGGTCCAGTTGGGGCTTCTATAGTTCAAGTGTGGTTTATATGGTCCAGGTGTGGTTTCTGAGGTCCAAGTGTGGTTTCTACGGTTCAGGTGTGGTTTGTACGGTTCAGGTGTGGTTTATATGGTCCAGGTGTGGTTTATATAGTTCAGGTGTGGTTTCTATGGTCCAGGTGTGGTTTCTATGGTCCAGGTGTGGTTTCTATGGTCCAGGTGTGGTTTCTATGGTCCAGGTGTGGTTTCTATGGTCCAGGTGTGGTTTCTATGGTCCAGGTGTGGTTTCTATGGTCCAGGTGTGGTTTCTATAGTCCAGGTGTGGTTTCTATGGTCCAGGTGTGGTTTCTATGGTCCAGGTGTGGTTTCTATGGTCCAGGTGTGGTTTCTATGGTCCAGGTGTGGTTTCTATGGTCCAGGTGTGGTTTCTATGGTTCAGGTGTGGTTTCTATGGTCCAGGTGTGGTTTCTATGGTCCAGGTGTGGTTTCTATGGTCCAGGTGTGGTTTCTATGGTCCAGATGGGGTTTCTATAGTTCAGGTGGGGTTTCTACAGTTCAGGTGTGGTTTCTACGGTTCAGATGTGGTTTCTACGGTTCAGGTGTGGTTTCTGTGGACCAGGTGTGGTTTCTATAGTTCAGGCGTGGTTTCTATTGTCCAGGTGTGGTTTCTAAAGTTCAGGTGTGGTTTATGTGGTCCAGGTGTGGTTTATATAGTTCAAGTGTGGTTTCTATAGTTCAGGTGCGGTTTATGGTCCAGTTGTGGTTTCTCTAGTTCAGGTGTGGTTTCTATTGTCCAGTTGTGGTTTATACGGTCCAGGTGTGGTTTGTATGGTCCAGGTGTGGTTTCTATAGTTCAGGTGTGGTTTCTATAGTTCAGGTGTGGTATCTATAGTACATGTGTGGTTTCTATAGTTCAGGTGTGGTTTCTATGGTCCAGTTGTGGCTTCTATAGTTCGGGTGTGGTTTCTATGATCCAGTTGTGGTTTCTATAGTTCAGGTGTGGTTTCTATAGTACATGTGTGGTTTCTATAGTTCAGGTGTGGTTTCTATGGTCCAGTTGGGGCTTCTATAGTTCAAGTGTGGTTTCTATGGTCCAGTTGTGGTTTCTATGGTTCAGGTGTGGTTTCTATGGTCCAGGTGTGGTTGCTATAGTTCAGGTGTGGTTTCTATGGTCCAGTTGTGTTTTCTATAGTTCAGGTGTGGTTTCTATGGTCCAGTTGTGTTTTCTATAGTTCAGGTGTGGTTTATATGGTCCAGTTGTGGTTTATATGGTCCAGGTGTGGTTTCTATGGTCCAGTTGTGGTTTATATGGTCCAGGTGTGGTTTCTATAGTTCAGGTGTGGTTTCTATAGTACATGTATGGTTTCTATAGTTCAGGTGTGGTTTCTATGGTCCAGTTGTGGCTTCTATAGTTCAGGTGTGGTTTCTATGGTCCAGTTGTGGCTTCTATAGTTCAGGTGTGGTTTCTATGGTCCAGTTGTAGTTTCTATATTTCAGGTGTGGTTTCTATAGTTCAGGTGTGGTTTCTATGGTCCAGTTGGGGCTTCTATAGTTCAGGTGTGGTTTCTATGGTCCAGTTGTGGTTTCTATGGTTCAGGTGTGGTTTCTATGGTCCAGGTGTGGTTTCTATATTTCAGGTGTGGTTTCTATGGTCCAGTTGTGTTTTCTATAGTTCAGGTGTGGTTTCTATGGTCCAGTTGGGGCTTCTATAGTTCAGGTGTGGTTTCTATGGTCCAGTTGTGGTTTCTATGGTTCAGGTGTGGTTTCTATGGTCCAGTTGTGGTTTCTATGGTTCAGGTGTGGTTTCTATGGTCCAGTTGTGGTTTCTATGGTTCAGGTGTGGTTTCTATGGTCCAGGTGTGGTTTCTATAGTTCAGGTGTGGTTTCTATGGTCCAGGGGCCTCGTGCACAAAGACTTGTGTGGATTTTTATACTGAAACATGGCGTACGCTTAAATTGAGAAAACAGCATATGCACAAATAAATATCCACCTGGATGAAACTGTGCCTGCGCATAAATCCAAGCATGCTTCTTTTGTGCATCCCAGTCAACGTGGAATTGAGCGCACATGAGGAATACCTTACTCCTCTCTTGGTACTCCTTCCTTTAAATATACAGATTTAAGTCTGCCCTGCACCTGAGGAGTCTCCTCTGCTCTATCTAAAACATGTCTACACATGGTAACAGTAACTGTAGACTCACACCAGCTTGGTGCTTCTCACCATGGGCAACTCCAGAGTGAAATAAGGTCCAGCCCCTCTGAAGGAGATAGGTTTCAGAGCTTTGGTAAGCCAGGGTCAGAACAGCGAGGCCCCCACCTTCGGCTACTGCCCATGACGTCATGCACCTGACTCATATGGCCCCTCCTGCAGGTGGTGGGTCCACAGGAAGGCAAACCCATGTTGCTCATTCTGGCTGAGCCCGACTGGGCCCAGTGGGTAAAGACCTTGTCACCAGATGCTCACCGATGAGCCCCTCCCCAAGGCCTGCTCCAGGGTGGGGCCCCGGTAACCCACGTCCAGGCAAGGGACACTGAGCTTCTTGTTTTCTTTTGTCCATATCTTCTGAATCACTTTTTGTCTGGTCTGTCACCTAGAACCAATCTGCCTTGGGAGACCCTACCAGGGGCCAATTAAAGTTGCCCCCGACAGCATAGCTCCTAGGATCATTCAGGCGCACAAACTCCATGATAAGGTGGAGTTTCAAGGAGTTCCCAACCATGCTGTTCATTAGAATGAATCAGAACAAGCGCTCAATACAAAAACAACTGGACTTTATTTGTTACAGAAAACGTTTCACCCTCTATCCAAAGGGCTTTTTCAATTCAAAGGAGCAGCCTGTGTGACACACACACAGGCTGCTCCTTTGAAGCTGGCATGGCGGCAGCACGGTGGCACAACTGGTAGAGCTGCTGCCTCTCAGCGAGAAGGTTGCCGGTTCAAATCCCGGTCCGGGGGCCTTTCTGGGTGGAGTTTGCATGTTCTCCCCGTGCATGTGTGGGTTTCCTCCGGGTACTCCGGTTTCCTCCCACAGACCAAAAAACATGCTTGTTAGGCTGATTGGTAACTCTAAATTGTCTCTATGCTGGTGAAGGTTCTCAGTCATCCAGGACATGATAAAATCAAAAAGGCGTTCAATACAAGATCAACTGGACTTTATTTGAATTGATAAAGCCCTCTGGATAGAGGTCGAAACGTCTTCTGTAACAAATAAAGTCCAGTTGATCTTGTATTGAACGCCTTTTTGATTAAATTGTCTCAAGGTTTGAGTGAGAGAGTGAATGGTTGTTTGTCTCGTTTGTCTCTATGTGTCCCTGTGATGGACTGGAGACCCATCCAGGGTATACCCCGCCCCTCGCACTGTGATTGCTGGATATGGGCACCGGCGACCCCCGTGACCCAAAATGGAAGAAACGGGTAAAGATAATGGATGGATGGATGGACAGCTGGCATGGCTCGGCTCAGGGTTGAATGGTACAGTCCTGATTGGTCTGCCAGCTCCTTCTGGAATCCCCTGTTGCTGGAACCCTAGTGTGGCCAGCAGCTGGATGTGTACAGACAGCGCACAACTCCTCGAAGTGTCACGCTCCAAGACCGGCAGCAGCTCCAAGCACAGTTCAGAAAGGATTGCCCTACGGCTGATGAGCCAGTTGTCAATGTGGGCCAGAAAATCCTCTCTGTCTCAGACTCTGCATTATGCGCAATTTGCTAAATCGTCTAACAAGGCTAGAGCCTTTGTTGTTTTCTGCAGCACTTTGCACAGCTTTTATATCCAAGCAATCTAATTTTGCATACATGTGGATGTATTAATTGTTCATTGTGTGTCCGGTGTGTACAATAACAGTTTTCACATTGTTTCCCAGTATGACCTCTAAGTGGTGCCAATGGACCATTAACCATAGGAATGTGCGTACGCCAGCCATAAAGTTGGCATGGGGCTGTGGATGTTCTCACCGTCATTTCATTCTTGACACATCTGATGTTTTGCATGAAAAATGGGGTATGCCACACTTTTGTGCGTACGCACCCTTTATACATGAGGCCTCGGGTATGGTTTCTACAGTCCAGGTGTACCGGTAGTTTCTTTGGGGATGAAGACAAAGATAGAAATAATTATAAATACAAACAAGTAAGTTAGAGCAAATAAAGACAGCAGCAGAGTGGGGAAATGTGGTCCATTTGTCCTCCAGCAGTCTAAACCTATAGCTGCATAACTAAGGAATAGCTCAGGAAACCCAAGCCAACACTAACTATAGGATTTATCAAAAAGGAAAGTCTTAAATCTGGACAATGTGTCAGCCTCATGGACAGAAACTGGAAGTTGGTTCCACAAGAGAGGAGCCTGAGAACTGAAAGATCTTCCTCCCATTCTGCTGCTGGAAACTCTAGGAGCCACAAGTAAACCTACAGTCTGAGAGCAAAATGCTCCGTTTAGAAAATATGGAACAATATGATGGAGCTAGGTTGTTGAGGGCTTTGTAGTTTAGAAGTAAGACTTTGAATTCTATTCTGGATTTAACATGGAGCCAAGAGAGAAGCTAAATCTACCAACTCATTAAAACTCTGGCAGCAGCATTTTTGATCAACTGAAACCTTTTTTTCCTCTACATGCTGCCTTTAGGTCAAATTATTAATCAGTTCAACATTTCTTTTCACTGTTATGCCGACGATACACAGCTTTACATCAGGACTGGAGCATCCTCATCTTCCACCTTGTCATCTCCATCTTCACTCACTGCCCTCTCTGCCTGCCTGGAGGCAATTAGGGCATGGATGAATCAGAACTTTCTTCAATTAAACTGCTCCAAGACTGAGGCCATACTGATTGGCACCCCTCACCAGGTACAAACATCTCCTATAACAAGACTTTCCTTTTCTGGACAAGACATCCCCCTCTCCACCTCTGTTACTAATCTTGGAATAAAAATGGACTCCAATCTTACATTTGAAAATCACATTAAGCATCTGTTTAAAACTTGCTTCTTCCATCTTCGAAACATCTCCAGACTTCGCCCATCCCTAACTTTTTCCGATGCTGAGAAGCTCGTCCATGCTTTTGTCTCCTCCAGGCTCGACTACTGCAACTCCCTGTTTATTGGAATCCCTGGCAAAAACCTTCAGAAACTTCAATATATTCAAAACAGTGCAGCAAGGATCTTGTTGAGAGTTCGTAAATTTGAACATATTACGCCCATTCTCCATAACCTTCATTGGCTTCCTGTCGCCTACAGAATTCAGTACAAAACTGCTCTCATTACACATCAATGCTTACATGGAGCTTCACCAGATTATCTGAAGGATATTCTTATTCCATACTCATCCACCCGGTCGCTGCGGTCACAGAACAGTAATCTCCTTCACATTCCGAGAACCAAATTAAGGACCATGGGAGACCGGGCTTTCAGTGTGGCTGCCCCCCGCCTGTGGAACTCTCTTCCTGACTGTCTGAGAGCCCCACAGTCTGTGGTTGACTTTAAGAGCGGCTTGAAGACCTTTCTTTTCAACCGAGCATACTCTACCTCCTCATGATTCTACTTTTGATCTTAGTTGATACTGTTATTGATTTTACTTGTTTTATTACTTGTTTTATTGACATTTAATTCTGTTGCACCTTGTAGCACTTTGAGATTTTCATTAATGAAAAGTGCGTTATAAATTGAATTAATTATTATTATTTTTATTTTGGGGGGGGGGGTACCCAGATAATATTGATTTACCATAGTCCAGTCTAAAAGTGACCAATTCATGTAGCAGCAGTTTTTCCGCATCATTTTGGGATAAGATGTTTCTAATTTTAGTGATATTATTCATGTGGAAGGTATTGTATCTGTGTTCTGACAGAGTTGAGGACACGTCTTCTCGTGTTTGATAAAGCAACTCCTCCTGCTGGTCTCTTTAACCTCAAGTCTGTCAGTATCTGTAAAGAGGACAGAGAAGAAGTCCTAACACATATCCCTGCTGAACAACGGATCACAGATTTTGGACCTTTACCAAGGGATCGTTACCCTCTCGTGGCTGTACTGACTCTAGCCACAGAAGAAACCAGAAACCTTTACAACATTGTGAGTTTAATTGTTTATCAATGAAAAATACTGTGCAAGTTGTTCCTTACACATCTGAGTTACAAAGGAGTTACTGAATTCTGCTCACTGGTTTAGATTTTCTCAGTTTGTGTTTGTTTTAATGTCAAAGTGTTCCCTGAGATACAGTGAAGAGCTGATATAAACACAACTCTTCAATTTGTGTGTTTTATTCCAGGTGGCAAATGTGACAGTGATTCATGTTCCTGATGAAAACTACAACCTTTCTGCACGGATTCTCTTTCAGTACCTTCTCACCTCACAAAGAAACATGTTTGAATTAAAGGTATGTACCTGACGAAACATCTCGTCTTCAAGCAGAACTTTAATGACATCTACCTTCAGTCTGTGTCGGTCCACTTGCTTCCAAAATGTCCAAATTAAAATGGCCATACCAATGGAACGTGCCTTAGAAAATCCCTGAGATCTAATCCATTCAGCCAAAAGTCTGGGTTCTCGAGACATGAACCAAGCCATCATGTAAGGCAGGCAACCTGACCAGGTCCAGATTTGCTGCCGACGTCTTCCTTGTGTGTTGATAGACCAGGAACCAGCCGAATCCAAAAAGCAGGACCAGTTATCATAAATCTAATTAAATATGCGTCCTTAAGATCCACAGATGACAGCAGAGATAGACACATCATCAAGTCGATGAGATATCCAGCTGTGTGCATGCCAGCAGGGCAAATAAATAAATAAATAAATAAATAAATGTCACATTTTTGTCATCTGTGTATGTTTCCCATACAAGACAAAATTCGTCTCTGCATTTTAACCCAACCACCACCAGGTGGTGCAGTGGGCAGCCATAGAAAGCGCCCGGGAAATCGGCTCGCCTACAGCCTGTCTTCTCTTTGAAGAAATGTTATCAGTTGTGTTGAGGGACCAACTGACCAAATTGAAGTCCATAGTTATGATTCAGAATATTTTGTAGAAGAGAGGCTCTCAGACAGTTTCACAGACAAGACAAAGCAAAAGCAAAGCGGAGACCGAGAGGAGACGCCCCGCCCTTGAGAAGAGCAAGTGTTGATGAATTTCTACGGGAAGACTTGGCCTGCTCCTCTCCTTCCATCTGCTTGGAAGAATCTGTTTTGTAGCCAGCAGCCCGGCACTGATCACGTGACACAATCACCGATTGCGACTAGTCGACGTGAAAGTTAAAAACTCGCGAGATGTCGTAGAATCGACTAGTCCATTTAAGCCCCAGTGTATATACACACACACACCCCTCGTTGTATTGTACCTGGTGGCGTACAAAGTTGCTCCCTCCACTGTTCTGGGTCGTCTTGAATATCTTGCACCAAAAACATTAAGGTTTAATTGCCTTTCCTGTTCCAGTCCAGAAAAACACTCATCTCAAGAAACTCCAAACATGCACCATTGTAATCCCTCAGCGATGGGGACATCAATGTACCACTTGTTTACCTGATAGAAAATGCAGTCAGAATGGATGGACACGCATGTGATTTATACATGACGTCAGATCTAAAATGAAACTCCTCTTCTGACTTTGAATCCTTCTGGAATCCTTTATGTCCCGGACTGGTTTTACATTTCATGACTCGTCAGTCACAGATCCAGTCTGCAGCTGTGAAAAGGTGTGGTTTCATTGTAAGCTCGGTTCTCCAGTCCAGCTGTCTTCAGGACACCTCTCGAGTTAGTCTGAGGCAGCAATTACAAACGTAGAATGTTTATTAATCAACTAGAACTAGACCTCAGAGCTGAGGGACTCAAAGACTACTACAGTAAGACCGTCTGCAATTTGTAGGACCACAAGATGACAGACCACATAAAGAAACAAAGGGCTTGTCAAATGTAGTGTTGCTATGGTTACTGACAGAGGTTAGAGTAAACCAGAGCCATATAAAGTGAGAGTTGCGACACTCCCATAGAGTTCCATTGTAAGAATGGAATGCGGAAGTCACGTGGGTCATGGAGGGGGCGATTTGTTCCATGGCTCTGGGTAACAGTTTGAAGCTGCCTGCAGTAGCGCTCCGTTGCCGCCAGAGGGCGCAGCTCCACAAGGTTTCCATAGCCGTTGTTTGGAACGATTGACCGCCTGTCGGCGACATCAAAGAGTGTCGGAACTCCATCCATCCATCCATCCATCTTCTTCCGCTTATCCGGGGTCGGGTCGCGGGGGTAGCAGCCTAAGTAGGGAGGCCCAGACTTCCCTCTCCCCAGCCACTTGGAGCAGTTCCTCCGGGGGAATCCCAAGGCGTTCCCAGGCCAGCCGAGAAACATAGTCCCTCCAGCGCGTCCTGGGTCTTCCTCTGGGTCTCCTCCCGGTGGGACATGCCCGGAACACCTCACCAGGGAGGCGTCCAGGAGGCATCCTAACCAGATGCCCGAGCCACCTCAACTGGCTCCTCTCGATGTGGAGAAGCAGCGGCTCTACTCCGAGTCCCTCCCGGATGACTGAGCTTCTCACCCTATCTCTAAGGGAGAGTCCAGCCACCCTGCGGAGAAAACTCATTTCAGCCGCTTGTATCCGAGATCTTGTTCTTTCGGTCATAACCCAAAGCTCATGACCATAGATGAGGGTGGGAACGTAGATCGATCGGTAAATTGAGAGCTTTGCCTTTTGACTCAGCTCTCTCTTCACCACGACAGACCGGTACAGCGCCCGCTTCACTGCGGACGCTGCACCTATCCGCCTATCGATCTCACGCTCCAGTTTTCCCTCATTCGTGAACAAGATCCCGAGATACTTAAACTCCTCCACTTGGGGCAGGACCTCCTCCCCGACCCGGAGAGGGCATGCTACCCTTTTCCGGCTCAAGACCATGGCCTCGGATTTGGAGGAACTGATCCTCATCCCGGCCGCATCACACTCGGCTGCAAACCGCTCCAGTGAAAGTTGTAAATCACGAACTGATGAAGCCAGTAGGACCACATCATCTGCAAAAAACAGAGAAGCGATTCTAAGGTCACCAAAACGGATCCTCTCAACACCTTGGCTGCGCCTAGAAATTCTGTCCATAAAAGTTATGAACAGAATCGGTGACAAAGGGCAACCTTGGCGGAGTCCAACTCTCACCGGAAACGAGCCTGACTTACTGCCGGCAATGCGGACCAAGCTCTGACACCGGTCGTACAGGGACCTAACAGCCCTTATCAAAGGGCCTGGTACCCCATACTCCCGGAGTACCCCCCACAGAACCCCCCGAGGGACGCGGTCGAATGCCTTCTCCAAGTCCACAAAACACATGTAAACTGGTTGGGCAAACTCCCACGCACCCTCCAGGACCCTGCTGAGGGTGTAGAGCTGGTCCAGTGTTCCACGACCAGGACGAAAACCACACTGCTCCTCCTGAATCCGAGGTTCGACTATCCGACGGACCCTCCTCTCCAGAACCCCTGAATAGACCTTACCAGGGAGGCTTAAGAGTGTGATCCCCCTATAGTTGGAACACACCCTACGGTCCCCCTTTTTAAATAGGGGAACCACCACCCCAGTCTGCCAATCCAAGGGAACTGCCCCCGATGTCCACGCGATATTGCAGAGTCGCGTAAGCCAACACAACCCTACAACATCCAGAGCCCTAAGGAACTCCGGGCGAATCTCATCCACCCCCGGAGCCTTGCCACCGCGGAGCTTTTTAACCACCTCGGCGACCTCAGCACCAGAGATCGGAGAACCCGACCCAAAGTCCCCAGGCTCTGCTTCCTCAGTGGAAGACGTGCCAGTAGGATTGAGGAGGTCTTCGAAGTATTCCGCCCACCGACTCACAACATCCCGAGTTGAGGTCAGCAGCACGCCACCTCCACCATAAATGGTGTTGGTCTCGTACCTCTTTCCCCCCCTGAGACGCCGGATGGTGGACCAGAATCGCCTCGAAGCCGTACGGAAGTCATTCTCCATGGCCTCTCCGAACTCCTCCCACGCCCGAGTTTTTGCCTCAGCAACCACCCGAGCCGCATGCCGCTTGGACTGCCGGTACCTATCAGCTGCTTCCGGGGTCCCACAAGCCAAAAAGGCCCAATAGGACTCCTTCTTCAGCCTGACAGCATCCCTCACTGCCGGTGTCCACCACCGGGTTCGAGGGTTGCCACCACGACAGGCACCAACAACCTTGCGGCCACAGCTCCGATAAGCTGCCTCGACAATAGAGGCGCGGAACACGGCCCACTCGGACTCCATGTCCCCCGCCTCCCTCGGAACGTGTTCAAAGCTCTCCCGGAGGTGGGAGTTAAAGCTCCGTCTTACGGGAGACTCTGCCAGACGTTCCCAGCAGACCCTCACAATACGTTTGGGTCTGCCAGGTCTGACCGGCATCCTCCCCCACCATCGGAGCCAACTCACCACCAGGTAGTGGTCAGTAGACAGCTCCGCCCCTCTCCTCACCCGAGTGTCCAAGACATGCGGCCGCAGATCAGATGAGACGACAACAAAGTCGATCATCGAACTGCGACCTAGGGTGTCCTGGTGCCAAGAGCACATATGGACACCCTTATGCTTAAACATGGTGTTCGTTATGGACAATCCATGACGAGCACAGAAGTCCAATAACAGAACACCACTCTGGTTCAGATCAGAGTGTCGGAACTCTCTATATATATATGGCTCTGGAGTAAACATGTGAGCAGGAAATTCATTCATTCATTCAACCTTTATTTATACAGGTTAGTCGCAGTGAGGACTCATTTACAAGAGAGACCTGTTTCAAACAAAGAACACAGCAGCAAGAAACATTCATATAAAATAATACAAAACAAAAAGTAAATAAGTTATATAAATAAATAAAAAACATGCAACATTATAAAACGGTGTAATATCTAAAAACAGGAAACTTGATGTTTGAACTCAACAGTCTTTACAATGCCCTCGGGGTTGGAGCAGGTTCAAGATGTTTTACCGTGGTGTGGATAGAAAGAGACGGAGCAGGGCGCGTCCTGAAGGACGAGTTGGTAAAGAACGTAGTAGAGGTGAAGGATGATGTGTGTGATGTCTGAAGAAGAGCAGCTCACATGGAGGAGTGTTGACTTGTCTCTTGGTGCCTGCAGCCTCTCTTCATGTCGGCTGGTGGTGAGGACACATCTCAGCCTCCAGACTCGGAGCAGACGAGCCGGCCCCGCAGCCTGGAGGGCGGTCCAGAGGTGGGGGACGTGGACATGGAGGGCGGTCCAGAGGTGGGGGACGTGGACATGGAGGGCAGAGACTGTGTGGTCTGTCAGAATGCAGCAGTGAACCGTGTTCTGCTGCCCTGCAGACACGCGTGTGTTTGTGATCGTTGTGTGACGCACTTCCAGCACTGTCCCATCTGCAGGGCCTTCGTCCTGGAGTCCTTCGTGCTCGAGCTGGACCCTGGACTTGGTGTCCTGTAGGAGCTCAGCTTGTCCCTGGCACCAACACCTACAACCTGCTGTTTGACCGTGATGTTTAAAACTACAACAACGGGCTCATTAACAAGCCACGTTTTAAAAGGAATGAATATGAAGATAAATTAGTCTTGTAGTCACACAAGCTTACCACAAGTTTTACATGTGCATAAAGTTTTTCAAAATACACAAGTAGGAATATTCTGCACACACACGTTGTAAAATACACGTGCACACACCTGCTGCGCACGGACCAGCTGCTTGTGTTGACTTTCTTACTGCTCCAGAGTCACACAGGTGATCCTGCGTTCAAAGGCTGGTAAAAAAAAAACTGGGACATCCAAGACTTACCAGATTTACTGAGTCATTGGGGAAAGGCTCATTTCTAACTTGGTACAGTAGCTCATAACATCTGCATCGAACATCTGTATGAAAACACAAACACTGATGTTGCTGGACTTAAGGAATGTTCATTTTGTGGACTATACAGTTAAGAAAACTAAAATAATGTTATTCGTCATGTGGGACATCTGGAAAAAACATGTATAGTGTGTGTGTGTGTGTGTGTGGCCTATTTACTGTATATACTGTATATATAATTTTTTTCCCTCCTTCTTCTTCTTGTGGAGAAACTACTAGAAAACTGTCATTTCTGGTAGACTTTGCAGAGGAAGAATAACCTGACCGTGTTTGTTTCAAATACAGTTCACGCAAAAATAAAAAGTGAAAAGTTGTTTATGCTGTTGTAAATATTTTGAGTCTAAATTATCTTCATACAGAATCTGTATGTGCTGATGTGTGTTTCTGTGTCGGTCTTGGTATTTTTGCATCACAAAAAAACAACTTGTGTTTAATTTGAACATAACGAGAGTACTGAGTGAGTTGGCTCAGCAGAGCATCCTGAACACTCAATTTTAATTACCTGTAGTGTTTTTGTTTTTCATTTTATATGTGCAGTACCCCTAGCTAACATTGCTTTATTTAGTTAATTCTATTTCAGGGCTATTCAACTAGTGCTCCAAATCAGGCCCACTGGTGAGCTCAGTTCAGCCCTGCAGTGATGGGTTCTTGTTTTAAATAAAACTAGATTTTAAACCATAAAACAAACTTATTTAATGGCAAGAACTGATGGATGTTCTGCCCATTGAGCTCTTGGCTTTCAGTAACTGTGACCCCCTGAGAAGTTTAGTTGCATAGTCCTGTTTTATGTGTGTTTTTGTTATGAATAAACCTTGAAAACAAAGGTGGGTTTTTTTAACTACTAAGAGTTTTGTCCACAAGTGAGGGAAGAACAGAGCGTGAGATTGACAGACCGATTGGTGCAGCATCTACAGTATTGCAGACTGTGCCGGTCTGCTGTGGTGAAGAGAGCCAACTGTAAAGCTCTGTTTACCGGTCGGTCTATGCTCTTACTCTCACCTGTGGTCATGAACTCGGGTAGTGACCAAAAGAATGAGTGATACAGGTGGTTGAAATGAGTTTCCTCTGCAGGGCAGCTGGACTCTCCCTTAGAGACAGGGTGAGAAGTTCAGTTATCAGGAGAGACTTGGGTAGCCACTGCTCCTCCACATCCAGAGCCAGCTGAGGAGGTTCAGGTATCTGGTAGGATGCTCCCTGGGCACTAGGGAGGTGCTTCAATTCAGTTGATTTATATAGCGCCAAGTCACAACAGAAGTCATCTCAGGACACTGAACAGAAACTTTCATATATAAAAATAATAATTTCACATTTGAGGAGCAGACTGCTTTGAGTTTAACTCCTGAATCAAAATATTCCTGAGGCTTTTAAAAACTCTCAGCCTGGTTCATTACTCAAAACCACAATCATGGGTAAGACTGCCAACCTGACTGCTGTCCAGAAGGCCATCATTGACACCTTCAAGCAAGAGGGTAAGACACAGAAAGAAATTTCTGAACCAATAGGCTGTTCCCAGAGTGCTGTATCAAGGCACCTCAGTGTGAAAAGTGTGGCAGAAAACGTTGCACAACAAGAAGAGGTGACCGGACCCTGAGGAAGATTGTGGAGAAGGGCCGATTCCAGACCTTGGGGGACGTGCGGAAGCAGTGGACTGAGTCTGGAGTAGAAACATCCAGAGCCACCGTGCACAGGCGTGTGCAGGAAATGGGCTACAGGTGCCGCATTCCCCAGGTCAAGCCACTTTTGAACCAGAAACAGCGGCAGAAGCGCCTGACCTGGACTACAGAGAAGCAGCACTGGACTGTTGCTCAGTGGTCCAAAGTACTTTTTTCAGATGAAAGCAAAGTTTGCATGTCATTCGGAAATCAAGGTGCCAGAGTCTGGAGGAAGACTGGGGAGAAGGAAATGCCAGAAGTCCAGTGTCAAGTACCCACAGTCAGTGATGGTCTGGGGTGCCATGTCAGCTGCTGGTGTTGGTCCACTGTGTTTTATCAAGGGCAGGGTCAATGCAGCTAGCTATCAGGAGATTTTGGAGCACTTCATGCTTCCATCTGCTGAAAAGCTTTATGGAGATGAAGATTTCATTTTTCAGCACGACCTGGCACCTGCTCACAGTGCCAAAACCACTGGTACATGGTTTACTGACTACCATGGTATTACTGTGCTCAATTGGCCTGCCAACTCTCCTGACCTGAACCCCACAGAGAATCTGTGCATGGGATATTGTGAAGAGAAAGTTGAGAGACGCAAGACCCAACACTCTGGATGAGCTTAAGGCCGCTATCGAAGCCTCCTGGGCCTCCATAACACCTCAGCAGTGACACAGGCTGATTTCCTCCATGCCACACCGCATTGAAGCAGTCATTTCTGCAAAAGTATTCTCAACCAAGTATTGAGTGCATAACTGAACATAATTATTTGAAGGTTGACTTTTGTTGTTGTATTAAAAACACTTTTTATTGGTCAGATGAAATATGCTAATTTTTTGAGACATGAATTTTGGGTTTTCATGAGCTGTATGCCAAAATCATCAGTATTAAAACAATAAAAGACCTGAAATATTTCAGTTGGTGTGCAATGAATCTAAAATATATGAAAATTTCATTTTTATCATTACATTATGGAAAATAATTACCTTTATCACAATGTGCTAATTTTTTGAGGACCTGTAATTTTCTGAGCTACTGAATTGGAGGTTTTCATTAGTTATCAGTTATAATCAACATAAAAAAATAAACATTTGAAATTAGTCTGTATGTAATGAATATAATATACAAGTTTCACTTTTTGAATGAAAATTACTGAAATAAATCAACTTTTTCACGATATTCTAATTTTATGACCAGCACCTGTATATACATAGCCTGGTTAAAACCAGACCCTTGTCCTTCACTTTGCTTCGTACTAGGAGAAATCGTTGTCTATGGGAGAAGTCCCAGACCCTAGTCCGAAGCGAAGTGAAGGACTAGGGTCTGGTTTTAACCAGGCTAGTATATACAGTATATAAAATATATAACCTTTTGTTTGTGGAATATCAGTTTTGTTTGGCATTTCCTCAGACTGAAGCCTTCTGGATGGAGGGCGAGACGTCTCAGCACAAAAAAAGAAACTGTCCAGATGACTGATTGAACATTGTTGAATTTTACTCCTGGATTACTGAGCATGGACTTTGTTTTGAACCGATTGACATGACTTGACAAGGGAGAGGGTGGGCACCAGAGGAGAGGGCATGCCCCAGAGGCCAGAACACCAACATAACAGTTTTTTTCCACTTTGGAGTAAGCTGTTGGGGGAATATCAGTCATGATAGGTGCTTCTTTAGACTGATGAAGCCTTCTGGATGGAGGGTGAAACGTCTCAGCACAAAAAAAGATCTGGACAGATGACCTGTCACCTGAGAACATTGTTGGATATAACCTTTTGTGTTTTTCTAAATAAAAAACATATTTCATTTTCTTCATCTTTTTTAGGGCTAGGTGCTGGAATGGGTGGTGGGTGTGTTGTTTGTTGATAATTGTGTATTTAAAATGTTTAATTTTTGAAAGCAGAACTAAAAAAGAACTACAGACTGAAGCAACAGAACCTCAGGGGTAATGATATATTTTATTACATGAAATTGATCGAATGGTTTGTGGAACGTCTAAACGATAGAGACATGCTGAAGCGATAAAAAACACTTGAGATGGTTCAGACTAAAGACTGGAAACAGTTTAATGACTTCTGTTTTGAAGTCTTGTTCTCAGCTGGAACAATGTCATCTCGGATGTTTCTGGGCTTG
>JBBPBX010072705.1:0-18004 GCA_038048925.1 Garcialebias charrua | reverse complement strand
TGCAAACTGAGGTGTACCGCAAACCCACACACACAGAGTTGATGTGATCAGTGAAATGTTGGACTTCCTCAGATTTAGGCCCTGTTTACACGGACACTGTGTGGGGGAAACGCAACTTTTGGGTATGTTAATTAGGTGAAAAGTTTTGCGTTGACACTGTCGAATTCTGTGGATACGACTCTCTCCCCCTCCACCCCCCGTCCTCATGATTTCACTGTAGTTACCATGCTGGGCCTTTAGATGGCGCTGTGATTTTTGGAACCTTCACTACTGCGCATGCGCTGCCTGAGGTAAACAGAGCAGCTGCCTCGTCTGTTTTCCTCTCTGGCTAAAATCAGCTAACTACAAGTTGTTGTCAACAAGTTAACAACAAGTTAAAGCTGGAATTTGGATAAGAGTCAACAGATTTGAGTCAGTGGGACCCGCTTCATCTAACAAGCTGCACTGAGCCTGTGGACCAGAACCGCTGAGTGGACTGTGGACCAGAACCGGACTTTACGCCGTGATAAACAGCTGACTTACAGCAGGTAAATCAACATTCTTAATATAATGTGTGCTTGTGTTTACTTTGATCACACAACAACTGAGTTTTTATTTATTTATTTATTTATTTCTGCCAGGTGGAGAAGCTGTCGTTCCAACAGGCAGACGGTTTGGCGGTTCTGATGGGTCCAGATCACACAGCAAGAGTCCAGTTCATTAACGTAGTTACAGTTCGGTTCACGTGTTTTAATAGTGTGTTCAGTTTAATTCTCAGTGTTTGTGTTTAAACTTTGGTGCTGAATAAATAAATAAATAAAAAATAAACCTGTGTCTTCATTTTCACAGCACGTTACGCACTGTTTAAAAAATGTAACGAGTCCAGATAGATACTGTAGTTCAGATAAATTTACATCTCCCACGCCAACATAAATACTGTTTATTATTGTTAAACTGTTATATTTTGCAACGTGACACGTGAAATGTCACTGTCCGCGCGTGCGGGCTGCGCGCATGTGGTTGATAACAAAAGCTCCACGGGAGATGTTTACATTATCAGCGGGGGGTCAGCGAAAAACTTCCACCTTGAGAGCAGGGTCAGAAAAGTATCGGTGTCATCGAGGGGGGCCAGCAGCGTCGTGTAGGCGATAAGCAAAGTCGCAAAGAGAAAGTAGCGGTTACACTCAAAATACGCGCCGTGTAAACTGGCCCTGAATCTTTTGATGATGTTATGCACGGCTGATGATGATAACTTAAAAGTATTTGCTATTTTACGCTGGGTAACACCATTCTGGTATTGCTGCACTATCTTTCTGCACAACAATAGTGGAATTGGTGATCCTCTTACCATCTTGGCTTCTGAGAGACACTGACACTCTGAGAAGCTCTTTTTATACCCAATCATGTTGTCAATTGACCTAATTAGTGTTAATTGCTCTTCCAGCTGTTCATTATATGCGCAATTTCCTTTTTCCAGCCACTATTATTGCTACTTGTCCCAACGTTTTTTCCCTTTAAAATTTTACATTTTACTCAGATTAAACTTTTGATCTGTCATCTATGTTCTATCACGAAAAAATATTGACATTTGCCATCTCCACATCATTGCATTCAGTTTTTATTCACAATTTGTTTAGTGTCCCAACTTTTTGGAATCCGGTTTGTACAATGATGACAACACATAACACATTAGACAGGAGAACGAATTGGAAGTGTCAGAAATGAAGATGTTGAGGTTCTCCTTAGGAGTGTCAAGGATGGATAAGATTAGGAATGAGATCATCAGAGGTACAGCACAGGTTGAACAACTGGGAGATAAAGTTAGAGAGGCCAGACTGAGATGGTTTGGACATGTCCAGAGGAGGGACAGTGGTTTGGACATGTTCAGAGGAGGGACAGTGGGTATATTGGTAGACGGATGTTAGAAATGCAGCTGCCAGGAAAAAACAAAGAGGAGATACACAAGTGATTGTCATAAAATTAGAATATCATGAAAAAGTTGATTTATTTCAGTAATTCCATTAAAAAAGTGAAAGTTGTAAATTATATTCATTCATTCCACACAGACTGGTATAATTTAAATGTTTATTTTGTTGATGTTTATAACTGACAACTAATGAAAACCCCAAATTCAGTATCTCAGAAAATTAGAACATTACTTAAGACCAATTAAAAAAAGAAATTTAGAAATGACTGCTCAGGTGTTATGAGAGACCAGGTTGCTCTGATAGTGACCTTCAGCTCTTCTGAGTTGTTTGTCTGATGTTTCACATCTTCCTCTTCACAATATCTCATAGATTTTTAGGGGTTAAGGTCAGGAGAGTTTGCTGGTCAGTTAAGAACAGGGATACCATGGTCTTTAAACCAGGTACTGGTAACTTTGGCACTGAGTGCAGGTGCCAAGTCCTGTTGGAAAATGAACTCTGCATCTCCATAAAGTTGGTCAGCAGCAGGAAGCAGGAAGTTCTCTAAAACTTCCTGGTAGACAACTGTGTTGACCTTGGACTTCAGAAAACACAGTAAACCAACACCAGCAGATGACATGGCACCCCAAACCATTACTGACTGTGGAAACTTGACACTGGACCTCAAGCAACATGGATTCTGTGTCTCTCCTCTCTTCCTCCAGACTCTGGGACCTTGATCTCCAAAGGAAATGCAAAAATTTACTTTCATCAGAGAACATAACTTTGGACCACTCAGCAGCAGTCCAGGCGAGATGCTTCTGACGTTGTCTCTTGGTCAAGAGTGGCTTGACACAAGGAATGCGACAGCTGAAACCCATGTCTTGTGTACGTCTGTGCGTGGTGGTTCTTGAAGCACAGAGTCCAGCTGCAGTCCACTCTTTGTGAATCTCCCACACATATTAGAATGGGTTTTGTTTCACAATCCTCTCCAGGGTGCAGTTATCTCTATTGCTTGTACACTTTTTTCTACCACATCATTTCCTTCACTTCGTCTCTCTATTAATGTGCTCTCTCTTTTCTCCAAAAGAGGCTCTGTGAACAGCCAGCCTCTTTAGCAATGGCCTTTTGTGTCTTTCCCTCCTTGTACAAGATGTCAATGGTCATCTCTTGGACAACTGTCAAGTCAGCAGTCTTCCCCATGATTGTGTAGCCTACACAACTAGACTGAGACCATTTAAAGGCCTTTGCGGGTTTTTTGAGTTAATTATCTGATTAGAGTGTGGCACCAGGTGTCTTCAATATTGAACATTTCACAATATTCAAATTTTCTGAGATACTGAATTTGGGGTTTTCATTAGTTGTCAGTTATAATTAGGGTTGGGCATCGTTTGAATTTGAGCGATTCCGGTTCCGATTCCGATTCTTCGTTTCGATTCCGATTCTTTTCGATTCTCGGTTCCGATTCTTTTTGTAGGCGGGGTTACAAAAAGACGTGTCAATTCAGTTCAGTTTATTTATACTGTATAGCTCCAAGTCACAACAGAAGTTGTCTCAGGGCACTGAACAATCAAATATAAAAATAATAAGTTAACAGAACCTTTAATATAAAAATAATGGTAACACTATTTATCTGAGGAGACTACATTGAGTTTAACTCCATGTTATAAAAAAGCTACAGTAGTTAGCCAGAGTTATTTCAGGATGAAATAATTTGAACTTCTGTTTGAATTTAATGCTATGAACTTTTTCCTTTTTGTTACATTTACTGTGAATTTCTCACAGGGCAGATTAGAGCCAACATGAAGCACTTTGGTGTGGACTTGTTCCTGTTGAAAGTGCTTTATAAATAAAATGGTATGGTAACATGGAGGACTCACAAACATATATTATTATTATTATTGTTATTATTATTATACATATAATATTGTCCAGTGTCTGATGCTGCAGTCATGTTACTGAGCTCCCACTGATGGGCTAACCTGGTTCCACCACCTGCAGCAGGATCCTCAGACAGAACGTCTGGTGGGATGTCCTGGTATCTGCAGCCCTCTCTCCATTTGTTTCTTCATGGACATGGAGTTGTGACATTATGTTGTGCCTCTTCCTCAGCAAAAGCTCCTCCAGTGGAGACTTTCTGGACAGACTGCAGGAAGTTCCTAAACAAACAACAGGTTTATCAGTATTATCAGTAAAAAGAGATTATTAAATCATTTTTAAGACTGAGAATGTGTACAATTATTAGCTCTGTTGTTATTGCCTAACTAACCTATTCAATAATTCTTCAAACTGTGACATTCACTCATAATGGAATGAAAGAGAACATAAACAGAAATTATATAATACTGAAAACTAGAGACATTAAAACATTTTAAAAGACACAGAGAACTTTAAATGGATTAAGAATGTTAATAAGTGTTGGATTTGAGTGCAATGTAAGTGCAATCCATGGTTGAATTGAATCCACATCTGAAAAGGGATGCAACCTTTTCACAACATATGCTGTAACTGTTTTGTGGCACTCGGTTACACTGACGTATTTACCTTGGACAGTCACTGGTGAACACTGAAGCCATTTCAGGTCGTTTGTCTAAGAAAAAAAATACAAGCTAACGTTAGCATCGTGTTTGTATTTGAGCTGACTTACCGCTTTAAGCGGAGTATAACTTGTTAGCTGCCTTAATGTTGGTATGAGATGTAGTTTATAGTTTATTTATTTACCTGATGGAGCCGAAGAGGTAGCGATTAGCGAAAAGTTCGGCGGAGCGTTTTGCAGACGGACCACTCTGTACTTCCGGTCGATACGAAGCGAAAATAATCCGGTGGAGCGCATCAAAGACGGGACACTATTTTACTTCTCCACCCTCCTTTGCATGATAGAAAATTATTGCAAGTGCTGCACTGACCTGACTGGTCATTTTATTAATTAGTACGCTTTCGATCGCGGAATCCACACTTCCGGTTGATTCTTCTTCGTTGGTTTTCGGCGGGGCTACTTCCGGTCGGCTAACTAGCATCGAACTTAGGAATCGCAAATTAATATTTTGAACGATTCCGGGAAAACCGGACAGTTAGTCCCGGTTCCGAACGATTCTCGATTCTCGATGCCCAACCCTAATGGTTGTCCTCTCCGTCCATCCTGTTTCTGTCTGTCTCACCGGTTGTCCTCTCCGTCCATCCTGTTTCTGTCTGTCTCACCGGTTGTCCTCTCCGTCCATCCTGTTTCTGTCTGTCTCACCGGTTGTCCTCTTTGTCCACCCTGTTTCTGTCCGTCTCACCGGTTGTCCTCTTTGTCCACCCTGTTTCTGTCCGTCTCACCGGTTGTCCTCTCCATCCTCCCTGTTTCGGTCCGTCTCACCGGTTGTCCTCTCCATCCTCCCTGTTTCTGTCCGTCTCACCGGTTGTCCTCTCCATCCTCCCTGTTTGTCCGTCTCACCGGTTTCCTCTCCGTCCATCCTGTTTCTGTCTGTCTCACCGGTTGTCCTCTTTGTCCATCCTGTTTCTGTCTGTCTCACCGGTTTCCTCTCCGTCCATCCTGTTTCTGTCTGTCTCACCGGTTGTCCTCTTTGTCCATCCTGTTTCTGTCTGTCTCACCGGTTGTCCTCTCCGTCCATCCTGTTTCTGTCTGTCTCACCGGTTGTCCTCTTTGTCCATCCTGTTTCTGTCCGTCTCACCGGTTGTCCTCTTTGTCCACCCTGTTTCTGTCCGTCTCACCGGTTGTCCTCTCTGTCCACCCTGTTTCTGTCCATCTCACCGGTTGTCCTCTCCGTCCTCCCTGTTTCTGTCCGTCTCACCGGTTGTCCTCTCCGTCCTCCCTGTTTCTGTCCGTCTCACCGGTTGTCCTCTCCGTCCTCCCTGTTTCTGTCCGTCTCACCGGTTGTCCTCTCCGTCCTCCCTGTTTCTGTCCGTCTCACCGGTTGTCCTCTCCGTCCTCCCTGTTTCTGTCCGTCTCACCGGTTGTCCTCTCCGTCCTCCCTGTTTCTGTCCGTCTCACCGGTTGTCCTCTCCGTCCACCCTGTTTCTGTCCGTCTCACCGGTTGTCCTCTCTGTCCACCCTGTTTCTGTCCGTCTCACCGGTTGTCCTCTCTGTCCACCCTGTTTCTGTCCGTCTCACCGGTTGTCCTCTCTGTCCACCCTGTTTCTGTCCGTCTCACCGGTTGTCCTCTCTGTCCACCCTGTTTCTGTCCGTCTCACCGGTTGTCCTCTCTGTCCACCCTGTTTCTGTCCGTCTCACCGGTTGTCCTCTCTGTCCACCCTGTTTCTGTCCGTCTCACCGGTTGTCCTCTCTGTCCACCCTGTTTCTGTCCGTCTCACCGGTTGTCCTCTCTGTCCACCCTGTTTCTGTCCGTCTCACCGGTTGTCCTCTCTGTCCACCCTGTTTCTGTCCGTCTCACCGGTTGTCCTCTCTGTCCACCCTGTTTCTGTCCGTCTCACCGGTTGTCCTCTCTGTCCACCCTGTTTCTGTCCGTCTCACCGGTTGTCCTCTCTGTCCTCCCTGTTTCTGTCCGTCTCACCGGTTGTCCTCTCCGTCCACCCTGTTTCTGTCCGTCTCACCGGTTGTCCTCTCCGTCCTCCCTGTTTCTGTCCGTCTCACCGGTTGTCCTCTCCGTCCTCCCTGTTTCTGTCCGTCTCACCGGTTGTCCTCTCTGTCCTCCCTGTTTCTGTCCGTCTCACCGGTTGTCCTCTCCGTCCTCCCTGTTTCTGTCCGTCTCACCGGTTGTCCTCTCCGTCCTCCCTGTTTCTGTCCGTCTCACCGGTTGTCCTCTCCGTCCACCCTGTTTCTGTCCGTCTCACCGGTTGTCCTCTCTGTCCACCCTGTTTCTGTCCGTCTCACCGGTTGTCCTCTCCGTCCACCCTGTTTCTGTCCGTCTCACCGGTTGTCCTCTCCGTCCACCCTGTTTCTGTCCGTCTCACCGGTTGTCCTCTCTGTCCACCCTGTTTCTGTCCGTCTCACCGGTTGTCCTCTCTGTCCTCCCTGTTTCTGTCCGTCTCACCGGTTGTCCTCTCCGTCCTCCCTGTTTCTGTCCGTCTCACCGGTTGTCCTCTCCGTCCTCCCTGTTTCTGTCCGTCTCACCGGTTGTCCTCTCCGTCCTCCCTGTTTCTGTCCGTCTCACCGGTTGTCCTCTCCGTCCTCCCTGTTTCTGTCCGTCTCACCGGTTGTCCTCTCCGTCCACCCTGTTTCTGTCCGTCTCACCGGTTGTCCTCTCTGTCCACCCTGTATCTGTCCGTCTCACCGGTTGTCCTCTCTGTCCACCCAGCCCCTGTTCAGAGACGCTCCAGGACTCGGCTGCTTCCTGTTGGGCTTCCCGCTCTTCATCTGCACCATCTTCTGTTACCTCTGCATCAGAAAGCGTCCCACTCAGACCGACAACGAGGACACGTCACCACCGCGTCACAAAAAAACTACCGGCAAGAAGTGGGACTGACGTGGACCACGAGCCCAGTTTTTTTTTAGAACCTGAAGGAACCGGTGCTGCTGTGACCCCCGTGTATATGTAATAAATCAGGTGTTTGAGTTTCTTCAGGCATTGTTTGAATTCAAAAATAAAAACGTAAAACATTTATGATGGTTTGGTATCATCACCATGGTAACACACTTCAGAAACCCTAATGTCCTCTGTCCTCTGATTGGCCAAAACTGAGTCCTGGGCTGATTCACAAACGTTTTACACCGGATGGGAGCAGAGGTGTCTTGTCTGTGAATTAGACTAGCAAAGTTTGTTGAGAAACCTCTGTTGTTGGGCTGTGAGGTGTTTTTTGTCAATTTACATACAGTTGTTGTGTCTTCTGTCAGAGACTTCAAGGGAACTCCCTACTGTTAAGGTGTGATCTGTCAATTTACATGTATGTGTTACCTCAGCTTGCAATTTACATATGTTGGTGCGTGACTCCTGTTATAAATCCACGCGCACACAGTCTGGTTCATTGAATTGATAAAGCTCCTCGGATGAGAAGCGAAACGTCTTCTGTTGCAAATAAAGTCCAGTTGATCTTGTATTGAACGCCTTTTTGATTTATCATGTCCTGGACGACTGAGAATCTTCACCAGCAGGCAGCATAAGAAGAGCGCTCCTTCTTAAAGATTTTAATAAAACTCCTGCAACCTACACTAACTAATCACAGACTCTACTGCAAGAAAGCAAGCGCAGGACAGGATGGAAACAAGAGAAAAAAAGAAAAATGCTCCAGACATGTCTGACGGGGATGATGAACAGCAGCACAAGGATAGTGAAGGAATCAGTTTGGGTGTTCAAATGAACCTGGCGTCTCTTGAGGAAAATAGAATTTATTGAAAAGACACAGGTTAACAGATTAAGCAGACATTATGGCATTAATCAAGATCTGTGTGCACACGGACCAGGAGATTCATGAAAACAGACCTGTCGCGCTCGAAGCCGTCTCCAGAATGCCACATCACTTTGCCTTGGTATGTGATACCATAAAATGTTTTGGGCTTCTTCTGTTGTCTCATTGGCCAGCCTCCTGATAAGGATGGTTGCCTGAGCAACTGAGATTTATAGCAGGCCCAAGGTCTCTGCTGGTGACCTGCTTTAGATTTGTGTGTGTGTGTGCCTCTTTGTTTAAGTTTAAGAAGAGTTTAGATTCAAACGAGTCTAATTTGTTCAGTTTACATTTATATTTATCCTGTGAACATTCTGTGTCATGCACTAAGTGTATTTCTGATGTGTGTGCTATAATATAAATGTACCTGTTCTTAGATTTGCCAATTTATGTCACTGCGTGCCCTTCCCCCAGGAATGTGTTAGATGGAGAGTTTGGCCTCCAAGAGCTGTTTCGTGACTCCAGGTCTGTTTCCTGTGTTCTAACTGCTCCGGTAAGATTAATACGTGCACACGTTTCACTATGTTGTCTAAGCACCTAAACATGATTGTATAAAACCTTTGTGATTACATGAAACACAGTTGTGAATGAGAACACTTGTAAAATAGGTTTAATCATAATAACGTATATAACTGTGTATTATCCTTCAATGCTAACACTAAAGACGGACCCGGAAAATCAGAAGGAAACAAAAAACCCAAAGTTAACCTCGAAATGATCCTTCGTGAAATACAAGAATTTAGACAAGAAAACAAACATCTAGATGTTTTAAGAGAGGACATTAACAAAACGAACCAACGAATTGAGGAAGCCGAAGAGCGCATTGTGGCTGCGGAAGTGAAGCTAGACACGGTCGAGCTAGCAGTGAGAAACATGCTAAAAACACTGATTCAAAACGAAGACAAGCTGGTTGACCAAGAAGCAAGAGCAAGGAGAAAGAATATACGGATTTTCAATGTACCGGAGAACATAGAACAAGGCAACTTGATGATTGAATATGTAGATAAACTCTTTTGAGAGAAACTGAGCCTTCCTGACTCCTACGAACTCAGCATAGAAAGGGCGCATAGAGCTCTAGCACCGAAACCAACGGAAGCAGCAAAGCCAAGATTGATCGTAGCACAATTCCTGCGGTACCGTACAAAGGAGGAAATACTGAGAAAAGCATGGGAGAAGGACATCTACGTTAACAACCAGAGGGTATACTTCGACCACCCTACCACAGTTCTAAATTGCCACAAAGAATACAACAAAGGAAAACGGGTGTTGAGGGAGAAGAAGATCCGTTTTCAGACTCCATACCCATGAGCTTCGTGTCTTCTACAAGGATGAAACACGCCTGTTCCAAACAGCACACGAGGCTACAAAGGACATGAATGATCAAGGCAGCCCAGGTGATCCCTCCACGTCAAGACCTGATGAAGCTGCTGGAAGGGGAACCGTGGCGCGTCGCCGGGAGAGAAAGGAGTGTCCAGCGAGAGCAGCCCACCAGAAAAACTGACGCTGTATCCAGACTGCAGGCCTTCAGAAGAATGAAAGAGCAGCGAAAACACCTTTGAGTTAATATATTCTCTGTTTCCCCACATTTCAGCAGTTATCAGGAGGACCAGGACCTTTAAAAGGCATGGACACATTCTAGGTTGCCATGGAGGGCCCTTCCTCTGTCACCATTGATTAAGGACTTCCCTCCAAGTTCTGACCCCAACCCAGGTCAGGTAAAGGACAATCTACCTTTACATTGGAACCCCAGGATTCATTTTCAGATATGTTCTGTATTTGTTCTTCACAGTTCTTGTGACATGTTAAGTTTACCCAGAGAGCTTAGTCGCAAAATGTTGTTAAAACTGCTCAAGGAAATGTTATCTGAAAGGTTAAAAGTGGCATCCTTTAATGTTAATGGCATATTAAACCCAATTAAATGAACAAAGATACTGTATTGTCAAAAATGAAGAGGGAAAAGATAGACATAATATACCAACAAGAAACGCATATAATGTGCTTCTGACTTCCGCTCTTGGCAAAGCAAGTCGCATCTCTTTTTGCCCCCGCTTCTGCATTTGTCTCGTCTGTAACTCTTCAGTGCTCGCTCGAACCAATTTGGAATGGATTTATGTGCGTGGACTGTTTTCTGGGCTATTTCCTCTATCGATACCATCGATAAAAAAAAATTCCGCACAGCGCACCGGCCAGGGAGAGCCGGTGCGTCCCATCGACACGCGTGTGGTGAGCTACATTATGGACTTGAGGAGCAGGCTAATGTGTCTGACCGCTTTTCCTGTCGGGGACGTGGAATCTCTGTGGATTATTGGGATACTGGTGGCTGTCTGCCACTGAAGGCTGAGGAGGACCGCCGCCGGAGTGCTGGCGAGACTTCCTGCTCAGCGAAAATGCTTTGATCCAGGCTATGACCTTCCCAGCTGTTGTGCGAGCCGAACCGTACGGTGGGAGCAGGGGTGTCTGTGACCTGCGGTGTGTTTGGAACTCGTTTACAGCCGTCCGGCTTCAAACAGGGCACATACGGAAGGATCTTGTAGCTCTGAACCTCTCTTGATTTGGCGATTTGGACCCAGAAACAGCACCTGGACTTAAGACTGCAGTCACACTGTGGCCTGACTGAAAAATAAAGCAACTATCTAATCTGGTCTCTGAGCAACCTTGAATTTTGAAGGCTGTCTACAAATCTTCTCCTGGAGCTGGGAGCTGAAGTGCGCTGACCTACCTCCCCTCCCCCAGAGATCTCTGTGTGTGCGCTCGGATGGCGCCGAGCTGAGACAACTGCTGACTGTGCTTATCTGAATGTTACTCACAGACTTTTGATCTCTTTGCTTGTCATCATCAAACTGCAACATGTCGTGTCTCGTTGTGCTTATTGCTGGTAGAGTTTTTGGGACTTTATCATAGAGTGTCTTAAGACAAGGTGTGATAGATTCTTTTTTTGAATACCACAAATGATACCTAATTGTGTTTTCCCTTTTCCATATCTGATTGTGGTGGCGCGGTTTCAGACTGCTGCGACTTTCCGTGCGTACGTCCCTCTTCGGATGGTGCGTGCGCCAATTGCAGAACTTTGTACCTCGGTGCAAAAAATTTTCAATAAAGATATACAGTATTCTGATTCTGATTCTAAATGAAGGAGCAACAAAAACTAACCAAATATAATAATAATAATAATAATCATTTTATTTAAAAGCGCCTTTCAAGACACCCAAGGACACTTGTTAAATAAATACAGTTCAAACATTATCAGTGACAAATTGAAATATAAAATACATAAGTACAGTTGCAGAGAGGAAAGCTCTACAAAGAGTGGTGAAGGCTGCACAGAAGTCTGTGGGAGTCAGTCTCCCCACCATCACAGACATTTACACCTCCAGATGCAGAAAAAGAGCCACCTGCATCATGAAAGACCTCACTCACCCAGCACACTCACTCTTTGCACCACTCCCCTCGGGACGGAGGTTGAGGAGCATCAAATGTAGAACCACTAGACTGAGGAACAGCTTCTACCCTGAGGCTGTCAGACTCATGAATAAATAAATAATAAGAATAAACACTGCAAAATGTCACATCATGCTGATGCTGATCTGTTTCTTGTTGCTGCGTTCATCTGTGACCATCTGCTCATGTTCGTGCTGCTGTTTATAATGATGTTTTTCTACTACATTAGGGCTTAGTGTATTACTAGCTGATGTCTCTCTTAGTTAATCCTAGATGTTATTATTGTTTTTCTCTTGCATTTGTTGTTGGATGTAACTGGGACCCTGTGTACATAATCTCGTTTTCAACACATGTACTACATGCGGTGCAAATGACAATAAATTCTCTCTGACTCTGACTCTGATAAAGATTATAAAATACAAAATAATAAAAATACATTTAGTAAAGTTAATGATAAGCTAGTCTAAGAGATGTGTTTTCAGGGCAGTCTTGAACAGAGAAAGGGAGGTGGTGTTTCGAAGGTCTGGCGGTAGAGCGTTCCAGAGGTGAGGGGCAGAGCAGGTGAAGGCCCTGCTCCCCATGGTGGAGAGGCGGGCAGAGGGTACATGGAGATGTAGTGAAGAGGAGGATCTGAGAGAGCGTGATGGGATGGAGATTTGTAGGAGGTCAGATAGATAAGGAGGGGCAAGGTTGTGGATAGATTTGAACGTGAGGAGTAGAATTTTGAAGATGATGCGTGATTTAACCGGGAGCCAGTGGAGCTGCTGCAGGACAGGAGTGATGTGGTTATAGTAGGAGGAGCCAGTGGAGCTGCTGCAGGACAGGAGTGATGTGGTTATAGTAGGAGGAGCCAGTGGAGCTGCTGCAGGACAGGAGTGATGTGGTTATAGTAGGAGGTTTGAGTGATGACACGGGCAGCTGAGTTCTGGACCATCTGTAACTTGTGGAGAGATTTGTTGGGGAGGCCGTAAGGGAGTTGCAGTAATCGATAAAATAATGGATAAAAATAAAATATGGATACACTAAATCATACTACTCCTCATACAAGGGAAAACATAAAAGAGGGGTCGCAATATTGATGTCAAAGTGATTTTTGAACATAGTTTTGAACTCAAAGATGAAGAGGGCCGATATATATTAATCAGAGGAAATATGAATGGAGAGACATATACTTTTCTGAACGTTTACGCCCTACCTGGAGTGATGTCTCGTTTTTTACTAAAATAATGGATCTGATTGTAAATAACTCGGAGGGAACACTTACCGGTAACTCAATCACCTGGAAAGATTTCTGTTGGAAAAGCTTGATCTGTTTCTTTATCACACACCTGCAGTCCTCCAGCTGGAGGGAATGTGGATCCATCCAGGCAGACCATGCTCATATATTCTGCTCATGTCCACGTGGAGAGAGAGTGACAGAGAGAGGGAGACAAAGAGAGAGAGAGAAAGAGAGCGAGAGAGAGAGAGATGGAGAGAGAGGGAGAGAGAGAGAGTCCCTGGCCCCAGTCACTACGAGCACCAGTGACCATAAAAGAAAGAAGCGTATAATGGATGGATGGATGCTGGATGGATGAATGGTGGATGGATGATTGATGCATGTGTATAATGATGGATGGATGCTGGATGGATAAATGGTGGATGGATGATGGATAAATGTGTAATAATGGATGGATGGATGCTGGATGGATGAATGGTGGATGGATGATTGATGCATGTGTATAATAATGGATGGATGCTGGATGGATAAATGGTGGATGGATGATTGATGCATGTGTATAATGATGGATGGATGCTGGATGGATAAATGGTGGATGGATGATGGATAAATGTGTAATAATGGATGGATGGATGCTGGATGGATGAATGGTGGATGGATGATGGATGCATGTGTATAATGATGGATGGATGCTGGATGGATAAATGGTGGATAGATGATGGATAAATGTGTAATAATGGATGGATGCTGGATGGATGAATGGTGGATGGATGCCGGATGAATGTGTATAATGGATGGATGGATGCTGGATGGATGAATGGTAGATGGATGATGGATGCATGTGTATAATGATGGATGGATGCTGGATGGATAAATGGTGGATGGATGATTGATGCATGTGTATAATGATGGATGGATGTTGGATGGATAAATGGTGGATGGATGATGGATAAATGTGTAATAATGGATGGATGCTGGATGGATGAATGGTGGATGGATGATGGATGCATGTGTATAATGATGGATGGATGCTGGATGGATAAATGGTGGATGGATGATGGATAAATGTGTAATAATGGATGGATGCTGGATGGATGAATGGTGGATGGATGCTGGATGCATGTGTATAATGATGGATGGATGCTGGATGGATAAATGGTGGATGGATGATGGATAAATGTGTAATAATGGATGGATGCTGGATGGATGAATGGTGGATGGATGCCGGATGAATGTGTATAATGGATGGATGGATGCTGGATGGATGAATGGTGGATGGATGATGGATGCATGTGTATAATGATGGATGGATGCTGGATGGATAAATGGTGGATGGATGATGGATAAATGTGTAATAATGGATGGATGCTGGATGGATGAATGGTGGATGGATGCCGGATGAATGTGTATAATGGATGGATGGATGCTGGATGGATGAATGGTGGATGGATGATGGATGCATGTGTATAATGATGGATGGATAAATGGTGGATGGATGATGGATAAATGTGTAATAATGGATGGATGCTGGATGGATGAATGGTGGATGGATGCCGGATGAATGTGTATAATGGATGGATGGATGCTGGATGGATGAATGGTGGATGGATGATGGATGCATGTGTATAATGATGGATGGATGCTGGATGGATAAATGGTGGATGGATGATGGATAAATGTGTAATAATGGATGGATGCTGGATGGATGAATGGTGGATGGATGCCGGATGAATGTGTATAATGGATGGATGGATGCTGGATGGATAAATGGTGGATGTGTAGTGGACCTACCCAGGGTCAAACTAAGGTTTTTGAACTGTCCAGTGATGACCTTTACTGACCTCTCAGTAAAGCAAGACATTTACCACAAAATCATTCCATTAGTTGTAATCTGAGAATATAGTCATCAAAAGAGACTATTTCTATCTTTGATTTTATTCTAATGTAATCAAAAGAATAACTTTTGTCATTTTCATGATATATGTTATATGCTGTTATTCTTTAAATGTGAAACATCAATGTGTCATTTCTGCAAGTGAAAAGGTGTCAAAGTTCAGCTAAAATGTCAAACTGACTTACACTGAAATTGTTTTTGTCGAGTTTCAGCTAAAACTCTCATCTAGCGTCTGAAAGTCTCTCACTCAGATACTTTTCCTAAACAATTTCCTTCTCTGCGCTGAATTTCACCTTGAATAGTGATAACAAGTGGACCAATGAAAAAGAGACAAGCCTCACTCCTCTCTTTGATCCTTTTTAAGTTCTAAGCTGTTGCTGGAACGTCAGAGTTTCTGGGAGCTTCAAAGACATGAAGACGTCCCAAAGAGCTGAATGAATGCCTGTCACCCGCCAAGGACAGTCATTCAGCTAAGGATTGTATAACATGCTGTTATGAATCCACTTCGAACGAGCGTAAGCTCAAAACTTTGTTTATTCCTTCCTGGAATAAGCTTATCTTGAAGTCAGAGGCCAGGAGCTGACATATTTTCTGATGACCAAGCGGAACCCAGGAGACGTTGGAAACGTAAACGAATGACCAGTTCAGACGAACTGGGCCTGAAGGACTGTGCATCTTACAGGCTGGTGCCATCTCTTTATCAGACTCGTCGTCGGAAGGTAAAGAGCTGTTTACAAACGTACCTGGATTTTAGAAGAAATCTGATGAGAAGTGTCACTTTGGTAACATGCTCACGATAATTTCCTTTAAACCATCTTCCTCCTATCCTTTTCCCTCTCAATCTAAGCTGGAAACTATTTAAGCTAAAGAGCCCTCAGACTAAATATGTTTAACACCTTGTATTTAGGTCTGTTGTGTTGTAATTCATGTGTGCTGACGTATTAAATTGAAAGAAAGTGAAATCATGCCAATCAAGTGTAATGGTGTTAATTTAGTTGATTCATTTTAAATAAATGATAGTGTCTCTTTGACATATCAAGCTAAGTTAACGTGTCCATTGTCACTCTATGGCTTCTGTTTTATTTATCCATCATAAAGATCACAGAAATATTGGGTAAACTGAAAAAGAAAAGAATCCGTGAAATTACTATTCAATCTGAATAAGTAAATTAATTAAGGATAAAGAGGTCAGCTTAATGCTCTTGATGCAAGATGGCGCCACGCCCTGGCATTTTGGTGCGCTTTGTTTTATCTGTTTTTGTGCGTTATTCCTGTGTCTTCGTACTCCTACACCCGTGAGGAGCTTCTAAACATCAGAACAATAATCCATGAGGATATTACACCAGTTTTTTTGGTGCCTGCAACAGAAGCAGTGCACTTTTTGGCCAAAACAGTGAGACGTCGTCGAAGAGGAAAGCGAGCAGGCGCTCTCGTGAGACTTCGGAAGCGGGGCAGCCGCTCGCCTCTACCTGGAATATTCCTCTCAAATGTCCGCTCACTTCCCAACAAAATGGACGAGATAGCGCTGCTGATGAGAAGGAACAGTGACTTTTCCTCCTCCTGTGTGCTGTGTTTCACGGAGACGTGGCTGAACACACACACCCCCGACGCCGCGCTCCAGCTGGCTGGCTTCCAGCTGCTGCGCGCGGACAGAGAGCGCTCACTCTCAGGTAAAACGAAAGGCGGAGGAGTCTGCTTCTACATAAACAATGCCTGGTGTTCTGATGTGACAGTGATCTCTGAGCATTGCTCTCCTTCCCTGGAATATCTGATCATTAACTGCAAACCGTTCTACTCTCCACGTGAGTTTTCCTCATTCATTCTGGCCGCTGTTTACATCCCACCGAGCGCTGATGTGCGTGAGGCTGAGAGAGCTCTTGCAGATCAGATAACGAGCATGGAGCAGTCTTTCCCTGACTCCCTAGTTATAATCCTTGGGGATTTTAACAAAGGAAATATGAGAAATGAACTGCCAAAGTACAAACAGTTTGTCACATGCCCAACCAGAGAGGGGAGCACACTGGATCACTGTTACACCACAGTGAGGGGAGCTTATCGTGCAGTCCCGCGTGCAGCCCTGGGGCTGTCTGATCACGTGATGGTACATCTGATTCCCGCATATAAACAAAGACTGAAACTTTCAAAACCTGCAGTGAGAACATCCAAGAAGTGGAGCAGTGAAGCGGAGGAGGAGCTGCGTGCATGTTTTGAAACCACGGACTGGGATATGTTCAAGGACTCCACAGAGAGTTTAGATGAGTACACGGACACTGTGACGTCATATATACATTTCTGTGAAGATAGCATCATTCCATCACGAACCAGAGTCATTTTCAATAATGATAAACCCTGGTTCACACCCAAACTCAGACGGCTCCGTCAGCAGAAGGAGGCTGCTTTCAGGGAGGGAGATAAAGAGGGCTACAGACATGCAAAGTATGGATTTAGCAGGGAGGTGTCAAAGGCTAAAACTAGGTACAACAAACGCCTGGAAGAGCAATTCTCTGCAAATGACTCTGCCACACCCTGATGCATGCTCAATAATCCAGGTAGAAAAATCTAAAAAAGCTAAGTCTGGTCCTCTGGACATTCAAAAAATAAAACAAAACAAAAAAAAAAATGTAGAAACGTTTCGTCTTTCGTCCGAAAGACTTCCTCAGTCTGAGTTGCTGTTCAGCTCAGTCTTATAAATAGCACCCTCTCACAGTGTTACACAACCAGTTGGCTGATGACAGCCTGAAACCAGCTGCTCACATGATCAAGGAGGACCATCAGCCTAACAATGGATCATTAGCACCCTGATGGTTGTTTGCTATTCACAGAGGGCTGAGTGATACCAGCAATCACAGCATTGTAGGAGGGGGACAGTTGAACTCGGAGGCCTCCACCCCTGTTTAATGATGGGCGGTTTCTTTTCACAAAGATGGCCTCCTTTACTCCTCTCTCAAACCATCGTTCCTCTCTATCAAGGATGTGAACATCTTCATCCCTGAAAGAGTGACGCTGGCCTGGAGTAGGGGTTGAACGAGTACATAATTTTTAACCTCGACATTAACATAAAAAAACTCGAACGACGCTCGAGTAGCCGATGACGTCACAGTGTCTTACGATGCAAAATAAATAAATAAATATAAATGCCTAAAAACGTCTTTACAAAAAGAAAAAAAAGACCAACAAAGCATTGGGAGCATTTATTATGCTCCTATCATTTATCATACTGCACATAAGTCA
>JBBPBX010072704.1:0-18004 GCA_038048925.1 Garcialebias charrua | reverse complement strand
TTGATTTAATCAGCTCCTTAACAAATAATAATTAGTGTTTATCCGCTTCCTGTGCTTATTAATCCACAATGAATAAACTAAAGACTCATCCTACACAAAGCACATCATGTCTTTGTTATAAATTACCGGGCCATGAATGTGTTTAGCATAATCCTTAATGTTTTACGTTCATATAACATTGAGAAATCATCTCTATTGTGTCATAATGTTAATAATAATTGAGTAATCTTCAATCCAAATGGAATGTTTGACTTGGAACAGTTACAATTTACCTTTTATGCTGAATCAGATTGTAAATGAAATGCCTATATACAGTACTGTAATCAAAATTAGAAACATCTTGTACTGTATTTAACTCTACTTGTACTGTAAAGGTGTTGACCAGACATTTAATTTGCGTTTTTGCAAGCATGATGCGCTGTCTTTCAGGAATTAATTTGCTTAAAGCTGAAAAACTTGTCAGCCAAGCTGTAAGAATTATCAAGTTTTGGGATTTGTACACGCTTGATAATTGGTTTTCACCATCTGCTTCAACATTATGATCTTTATGGTTGGAGGTTATCTTGAAAGCTGTATGGACCAGTTTTTTTAGAAGGGTTCGCAACCTAATATCACCAGGCCACTCGCAGATCTATGCTGTCCATCTGCTGTGATCATGATCTGTGCTGCTTGGCTGTACCAAGTTGATTTTTCACCTATTAATTAGTTAAAATGGATCTGTCTGTGCTGTAATGTCACTAGTTCAGTTGAGCCAAGCTCTCCAAATGCCAAGAAGCTAAAATGTTTGGGAACCACTTTTAATTCCCAGTAGGAATGAGGTCTGTTAAATGTGGATGGGTTGTGAGGGTTAACTTTAATTTTTTCAACTGTTTTACCTCTATGAACAGATCAAAATTAATTTATAGCCAAAATACACAACAAAGTTGGCTGTTTTCTGTAAACCTGCATTAAAACGTAAAGGGGAAAAAAGTTCTGTGTAATTATGTTGCATAAACAATGATCTGGGGGAAAAAAATCACTACTTGTTAAACAATGTCAAGACTGTTTTGGGCTCGTCTTATCTGAATATCTGCTTGGAATGTGCGTTCATGCTTTTTGACTGAGATGGTTTTTGTGATTACCGGTACTGTACACCGGTTAGTTATTTTTCCCTGAGAGGGTTAAGTGGCTAACTTTAAATCAACTAAATTTGGCCTTTTCGTGAACTTCAGCAGTAATTGGTGTCGCGCTCAGACGCTGGAACGGTCTTGAGGGTTTCCATCCATTTGATGTGAGTGACCCATGATGCTGTGTAGGAGGTAGGACGACTGGAGACCCGATCCTCTCCAGGAGCTGCAACTGTAGATGTGAGCTGACAGACTGCAGATTAGCACATATATGTACTCATGCAGAACGTCTGTGACCCCCTCCCCGGTCTGGACACTGTTACTTTCACACGTTTCAAATTAATTTCCTGACATGACTGCCTACCTCCCAGACTGACCACCTGCCTTCTGCACACACACACACACACACACACACACACACACACACACACACAGCACACACACACACACAAAATGCTTTTAATCTATTGAGCTACTGCGGGAGGTGGACACTTCATCATTTAATGCGCCGTTCAGTCTCGACAGTAGGTGTCCACTTAGTGATATGGAAGGACAGACGGGGAGCTCCTCAGTGTCGGGTGCAGAGGAGGAGGAGGAGGAACTGGTCATGGGAGAAAGACTGCCAGGCTTTTTAAGAGACTGGTGGATGGATGAGCGATCGTGACCATGTCAACAGAAGGACCATCTGTTCCATCGACTTGTCATCCATCTCATGGATGAGGGACGTCGGGTCGGTCCGATCTGCTGGGACTCTTGAGAACCTCTGGATAATTGCCAAACTTGTCTTTCAAGATGACAGTCACCTTGTCCATTTAACAATCTGCAGAGCTTCTTGACTCAATTTTTTATTTTTTGTTTTTTAATCTATATGATTGTGACTATTCCGATTAAACGTGATTCTATTCTACACTTTTTTTTTGTTGTGATTCTTGTCAATGGAGTACCTGTAAGACTTAAAAGATGTCTGGCCAATATTTTTATCATCCCTTCCCTCCCATGGTAACCCACAATGGTTGTCCTTCCTGCCATTGTTCCCACCTCATGCTGCCCAATAAAGTGTCCAAGTACCCAGCAGAGGATGACACGGTGAGCCTGTCGATGGTCTATGACCTCTTGGATGATCAGGAGCATTACTTCTGGGAGCGGATCCAGCAGCAGGAAAGAAACTACAGAGCCTTCCTGCAGTTTTTGATGGACACCTCGTCCAGTCGCATGGACAATCTGGTCCGAGAGATGCAAGACCTGAGGAACTGTCTGCAGCAAACCAAAACAGAGCTGGCAGAAGTTAAGAAACATGGTGTACAGAACGGCAAGCGAGCAGAGTGTCTGGCTGAAGGCTTGGTGATGGTCCGTGGTGCACTGGATGGGCTCAACTTGAAAACGGGAGCAGGTGGTGTTGGAAGAGGTCTGGATCTAAAGCGGGGCAGAGGAGCAGGAGCATTGAAGCTAGATGGAAGAGGAGTTGGAGGCAGAGTGGCCATAAAAACAGAACCAAAGGCTGTAAAACTGGTGGCAGACCTCACAGATATCCACTTTGAAGATTTTAAGGTTGTACACAAATACAAAGAATCTCAACAAGGTTTAGTTCACCTCGTTTATGCAGTTTAACACGTTGTCACCACGTTCTTAACATGTCTTAAAGTATGCTTTCAAATATCAAATTAAACAAGATTAAAGGAAACTGAACCCTCAGTTTTGTTTGAACATCATTTGGTCTGAAAGTATTTATTTATCTTTTGTCCATTTGTTTTTAGGCCGACCAACTAACAGAAGAGCAGATTGCTGGTAAGTTGCTAAAATGCAACAACTTTAGTCTGTTTTCCTGTCGGTGTTTTTGTTTTGTCTTATTCACCCCGTGTTTCTGTTCCAGAGTTCAAGGAGGCCTTCTCCCTGTTCGATAAAGATGGAGATGGTACCATTACCACCAAGGAGCTGGGCACAGTCATGAGGTCGCTGGGTCAGAACCCAACTGAAGCTGAACTCCAGGACATGA
Source organism: Garcialebias charrua (assembly GCA_038048925.1). NCBI lineage: Eukaryota > Metazoa > Chordata > Actinopteri > Cyprinodontiformes > Rivulidae > Garcialebias > Garcialebias charrua. The sequence continues at coordinate 14,905 of JBBPBX010072704.1, read as the reverse complement.
TCAATGAGGTGGATGCTGATGGTAGGATACAGCTCATAGAAATTGGGATAGATTGGTTTAATTTGAACAAACATTCACCTTTTGGAATTGCCTCCTCAAGGCAACGGGACCATTGATTTCCCAGAGTTTCTGACGATGATGGCGAGGAAGATGAAGGACACAGACAGCGAGGAGGAGATCAGGGAGGCATTCAGAGTCTTTGATAAGGTAGGTTTGAACGATGTGATGGTAAAAAATAAAATAAAATACTTTAGTCAGCAGTATCCGCTGTAGCAGCCTTGCTGCATCTTGGTTGTTTGTAACTCATAAAATAGAACAGTAAAGCGGTTCATGTAGGAATGTACTCGCCATCTGTAGCAACGCCTACTTTTTAGGAAGGTGACTGCAGTGCTCCCCTTGTCTTCATGTTTGAGGGGGAGGTGATTTATTAATTAATTATAAACTCGCCTGCTGCTCATGTTTTGGTCAGGACGGTAACGGATACATCAGCGCGGCTGAGCTGCGTCACGTAATGACAAACCTGGGGGAGAAGCTGACAGATGAAGAAGTAGACGAAATGATCAGAGAAGCAGACATAGACGGAGACGGACAGGTCAACTATGAAGGTACCGGAAATCTGCCTCCAGAAACGCCACAGTACAAATCTAAACGTATCCAGCTAGTTATACCAAAACTAGGAACAAATCAAATTGTTTTAATTTGTATAAATTCATAAGCACTTCTGATTTGCCTTTTTTTTTCTCCCCCCACAGAGTTTGTTCAGATGATGACCGCCAAATGAACTGAGCTCACATTGAATCAGTCAAATGTTTCACTTACCTCTTATTGCAAAAATCTACATTTATTCATGCTGTTCTGTATAGACAATTTAAACTGAATGTTGGAAAATTGAAAATTTGTCCATATTAACAAGCTCAAAAAAGGTAAAAGACAAAAAAAAAAAAAAAAAGAATTAATCTGCATGTTCAGGCTTGTATCCTCTCCTCCCCCCTCGGCGCAGAGCTGCCCAGTCAGATCTCAACTTGTAAGACGAGCTGCGCCTGCGCAGACTGATTTGGCCGCTGCTCCTCTGGTTCCACCTGTGAAGTCATGAATATTTGGGCCGGTCAACAGCCTTTCTTGAGTTTCTGTTGCGTTTATTCCCCCCACTTCCTTCTGCATGCATCGTTAACGAGTTTTTAAGATCCCGGTGACGGAAGGCTTTCTTTTTCTTTTTTTGTGACCGTTTTGAAGGGGGTGGCTCAGTGCGACGGTGGGAGGGAGCAAACCAGCGGGATGTTCGCTCACCAAAACGCAGTCTGCGATGACTGATATTTTTATTAAAAATGGAATAAAGAGCTGATTTTAGATTGTTTTTTTTGGCATGTCAGGTTAATCACTTTAATCCTTTGTGTGTTTACCTTTTTTGAGGGTGAAGAGCCCCTTTGGCAGCAGTTACGTCTTAGACAACTGGTCGGTTCTGGTGGGCTTTAAAGATGATTATGTACAGGTACAGTTTCTGAGGCAATATCCATATCAAACCCACACGCACAACAGTATGCATATTAATTTAAACTTTTACAGACGATTGATTAAAAAAGACTGCTCTTGAATCCTGTCCAGTATATTGCCTCAAAGGCTGTGCATGTATGACTCGATGGGGGTGTGAGGTTCAGTTTAAGGGAGGATGGGGTTGGAGCTTTGCAGCTTTTCTACCTTGTGTTTGTGTGTGAGTTTGCCTGTGTGCGTGTGGATGCAGCAAGGCCCGGCCCGGTCCAGTTCAGTTGATCTGCATTCCAAGTTGTACATGCTAGTCTTTACATTTTGTTTTTCCAATAAAATGTCATGAACTAAGCTGCTTTTTGTTTTCTCTTTGTGGGGAGGGGTTGATGACTCGTGTGTAAGCCTGTTCACTGCTTAAAAAACAAAAAAACTGAAGATGCATCGTTTCAGAAATGACAAACTAAATGTGATTGTGCAATTAATCCATCTGTTTTCTGGGGGAGTTTGTGAGGAACCCTCCAGATCGCCAAGAATGTCTGCGGATGAGACGTTGCTAGGCAACAAAGCCTGGTCGGGATGGTTAGAGGAGAAGGGCAGCAGAAAAACGTGGGTGTTTTGACAGTTTTAGACTAAAAAAGGGCTGGAGATCCAGTGTTTTAACCTAATAAAAACTCCACGTGAAATAAACGATTCACGAATGATTCTGGATATTTAGTTCAAGAGAAAAGATCTGATACCAGGATGAGGGCGAGGACAGTGTGGGAGGTGTCAGGATGTGTCTCACACTCAGTAGTTATGCAACAGTCTAAAGTGTTCATATAGATTGTCAAAATTTTTCTTAAACTGGAGTTGGAAAAGATGTTAAGGAACAAAATTTTTTTTTTTCTTCTGAATTTACAGGATTTATTACAAAGCTCTGGGGAACCCCCAAAGTGAAAATGTGCGGGTGTAAAAGGAGGGTATAAATGAAATGTAAAAACAATTACCGGTAGCCAAGTTATTTTAGAAATGGAGGTTTAAGCATTAGGGAGTTGATCTATGATGCATCTTTTTAATGATTTGACTCTTGGAAGTTAATATAATTTTTAAGGGTAAAATACAAAACTTGGTACCATGACAAGGAGCTAATTTAATGTCCGCTGATTAAAAGAGGTGTTAAGTTTCAATCCTTGCTATTAAAGGCTGGACTTTTATATTGTTTAAACAAGATGGTCCAAAAAGTCATTTTCCCCCTAAAAACACTGGCGCACAATGCTGTGAAAGTGGGAGTTTTGTTCCCGTCAGTAAAACCAGTTTGAATCCTGGTGCCGACCTGAGAGATTACCTGTAAAGGGACACCTGAGCACCCAGCAGAGACCTCTGTACAGGAAGGGTCTCGAGTCGGAGCCATAAACCTCTAGAACAAAGGTAGACACCTGACCAGTGACACACACATCTGAGAGCGTACACACCGCCGGCCCAGAGGGTAAAGGCCCACAGGAAATGACACGCAGCTTCACCTGGACTGTTAAAATATCAGTTTATTTTTTAATGTTCTAGTTTCAGTCATTAATTTACAGCAACAAAGACTCACTGATTGATCAAACAACCCCGTCATCTCATTTCTCCCACAGCATCGCTGTCCAGAAAATAGATTTATAATTTACTCTCTAAAAGAATAAACGCACGAGGAGCAATCAAACATACAACTGCGACTCCTTTTCATAACCATTTCACAAAACAAAAGGATGCAAAGACAAACATTTGGATGCGTTTACACAGAAAATTTCATTTAAATAAAAGTATGCAACAAGATTTCTTCCACTCGCGACAAACATCCCCAGTTTTACTAAACAATCCTGTGGATCTGCAATTACAGATTTGTGGACTTGCTCAATCCACTCAGATTATTTCAATACTGAAGAAAGTGTGTATTAAGACAGAACAGGCAGCAGGTACTCACTCCAAAGGGCACAAAGACCAATGACAATCATTTCATGTAGGTCATTAAGAATATGTAAACAGCTGCCAACTATGTGCTCATTTACCCAACAATGTTTTCAGTAGAGTAGTTTGGGATTCAGAATTCAGACAATTTTGATGCAATGAAACATTTAATCTTAGATTTACTGAGTAAAGTACCCATATAAAAGTATTTTGTTTATATTAAGTGCATACCCGCATTTTAAGAACCTTATATCTGCAGTAAACCCAAGCAGCACCATTTGATGTAGCTCAGGGCAACTACTGTTTAGGTTTGATTTCGTAGCTTGCAGTGAGCACCATCAAAGTTATTAAATAAATCTGATTATCTGTGTGAACGCACCCAGAATTTTGGCATTTACTGACTGAGCGATTGGATACGTCGACGTTCAGTCAGCCGTACAGTAACAGAACAGCAACAAAGAATTGTGTTTCAGTAACCGAGACATTTGGCTCTTCGAAGGAAATGAAACTCATTTTTTCCCACCAATAATCTGCTTTTGTCAAACCTCTGCGTGTGCGTCTTTGGATTAAAGATGTAAACAAAACCGTTTTGAGTAATGACAATCATATTTACAGAAACGCACACAGGAAACATGTTGGCACACGAACACGGAGGGGCATGCACAGACTGAAACGCTCCAGCACAAACACACACGGTATGTGCAGTATATACAAGGAGAGAAATGGCTGTGTGCAGGTGTGTGTGTGTGTGTGAGCGTCTCATAGTGCTCTGGGGATGATGGTGAAAGGCAGGATGGGGCTGCTGGCCTCCAGCTCCAAGGCGGTGAGGAAGCACTCTGTGGCGGCGGCGGCGTTTCCCTGAGCCTGCAGCACTTCGCCCAGACTGTTCCACACGTCGTGCGCCGTGCTGACAGGAAGAGAGGAGACGTTTAGGACCAGCAAAAACAAGAAGAGCAAATCTGACGTCTGTTAGGATGAGAGGAAACAGCTCAAGACGGCAGCCATGTTTATTTTAAAGAAACCTTTAAAGGTATTGTGACATGATGTTGGAACTATGCATAAAGTGGCACAACATATATACAGTACATGTATGTTGTATCATTCAACTATGTTCGTTTTTACAAGCAAAATGATAAATCGATGAAAATTTGTTTACAAGTGATTTTAAACTTGGCGCCGTGTTTCGTCATGGAAAATCCAGGTACGTACTTCCGCATGCGACGTCCTGTGACGTAGGCACATGAAGTTCAGTCGCTTCACTCAGCTGGTGCAGGGGGAGCAATGCTGGAGAGCTAGCGGCTCTGGTCGCGATGGATGGATGGATGGATGGATGGTGCAGAGCCGCCCAGACGAAATGAAGCTGTTTTGACCAAGATCGGCTTCCATTCCTTTCACTCTCGGAACTTTCCTCCTCTGAAATCTCGGAGTCTCCCTCGCTCCCTGAACAGTAAGGCTCAAATAAAATACGGCTGCAGACCTACATTAGAACCAGCTGTTTGTTGTTCATCACTCTAACTTCGGCTTCCCAAACTGAAGACAAATCGCTCAAATGTTCACTTAAATTTCTTAATTCCTCGGTTTATATAATCTGTGCCATTGTTATTTACAATGTGCGTTCTTTACATTGCGTCATAAAAATGCGTTTGACTCCTCCTTTCTCCACCCGAAATCTGCGACGAACTGCAGAGTTACGATTATTAAAAAATTGTATGTTAATTATTCGAAGCATCTGTGTACAAAACAATCAAAGCTGAGTAGCTCCTCTTTCTAAAGATGTCTATGTTTTAGCATCATGTCACAATACCTTTAAATTGCTTTCTGAACTTCTTTGCTCTTTTCTTTGGACGTTAGCAGCTTTTCCACTCAGTTTTAGTCTGTGACCATTTTCTGAGAAATCTTTGTTTAGCTGCTCAGCCGATCATGAGTAAAAGTTTCCTAAACTGACGAGAGGAGCCAGTGTTGTGTCAACACAAGACGACTAACATATTTTTAGGCTCCCTATGATTCAATAAAAGCTATTAGTTGACAGGATGTGGTGTGTGAAATTTAAAAAAAAATCTGGTCAAACTGAACACGAAGGACAAGATGTGTTAAAAAAAAAAAACACCTAAAGCTGAATGAGCAGCATAAATATGTTAGTAAAAGGTAATAAAGAGGTTTTCAGCCGCCCACCTGTTGACCTGCACGGCGTCCCTCAGGACTTTCTCCGACAGACTGTAGCGCTGCAGCTGGTGCAGAATCAGACCCTGCACAGACCCACAAACATGTTTTATTGAACGATTCAAAGAATGCGCTTTTCATGACAACTTTAGAAGATATTTTCACCTTCCTGCACAATTCCAACCGTTAAAATATCACCAGCTGACCTTCAGGCACAAATTCAAGTAATTAGGTCTTAAAAACACGAAAAGCTTCCGTAGTGTGCGTTTTCTCTAAAACGCAACATAAACAAGTTCCTGTTTCTTTGAAAGAATTTCCAATCGCATCATGTTGGTGAACAAAATGCAGCTTTAAACTCAGCTAACAGACATTTGATCATAAATACAGCTAGTGTGTTTCCAAAAATTCAGCTCGAGAACAATAGCAGGGAACGGGAGGCTTCAGGAATCCCACTGGAATTCCTCCAGGAATTTTGTCTAGTCTGGATTTGTTTGCTGGCAGCACATCCAGGCGTCGACACCGTAATCAGCAGCTGCGAGTATCACATTAGAGACAGTGGATCGCTTCATTTCAGAGATGTTATAAACCGTCCCAGAGGATTCTGGGTAATTATACGAAACGCGCACAGCTTCAGGACGACAGCGAATGCGCGTTTGTCATCTCACCAGTCTCTGCATGGTCTTGACGTGCGTGGGGTTGATGGACAGGGCCTCTTCGTACCAACGTTTGGCTTCATCCATGTTGCCCTTCAGCTCGGCGATCTGCCCCCTCATGTACAGAACGTTGTGGGACGTGGGGAACAGGTTGGCTGCTTCCTGCGTGCACGCCGTGGCCTCGGCGGGCTTCGACATGCCGACGTACACCTCAGCTGTCGGATGGGCGAAATACAACACATAATTAGGGACTAAAAGAAATACTTTGCTTTTAGCAAAATGTGCAACGACATATTCATTTACCGTATTTTTCGGACTATAAGACAAACTTAAAATCCTTAAATTTTTCTCAAAAATCAACAGTGCCTTATAGTAAAAAAAAATACGGTAACCAAGCCCCTGGTTTTTTTTTTTCCGTTTGCACTGGTCTGTGTTAGTAAAATATCAAACCACTGGATGGATTTTAATGAAACTTTTAAAGTAATCATTAATCTGCAACTCGTTAACCTTTGGACTTGAAAATGGATTGCCACAGCTAATACAAACTAGCAACACAAAAGTGGCTATAATTCAGTACAGGTAGTCCTCGGGTTACGACGGTCTCGAGTTACAACGTTTCGTGGTTACGTCACGCATCTCCCATAAATAAATAAAAAACATATATTTTGAAAACTTTTATTTTGAAAAGCCGAGTTCCGGTTACTTCCGGTTTTTGACGGCAGAAGCAGCGAACGCTCGGTGGAAATTTACAGGAGACCTTATTGATTGGACCGGAGGTTTATGAGGCAGACCGGACTGGACCGAGGCAGAGGAGGCTAGCGGGACGAGCTAACATGCTAACAGACCTTACTGTAAACTCTGGACCGCGCAAAGCAGTGGAAAAGTACAGGCAGAGCTGCAGAGCTTGGAGGAGCAACAAGCTAACATGCTAACAGACGGATGAAGACTCCACCAGCTCCAAGTAAGAAATTAACTCTTTTTTTCCCCTTTCATTATGGCTCCTAAATGTATGTGTTTTTTGATAATTATGTAGGGTACATGTACTGTGTTAGGATAGGCTAAGTGCTTGGTAAAATACAGTATTGTACAGATAAGGTGCAGTTTGTACATATGTTCCGACATACGTCAAAATTCGTGTTACGACGGTGCGTAGGAACGGAACTCCGTCGTAAGTCGAGGACTACCTGTACATTTTTACAAATTTGGAGCTGATTTTGGCATGGTAGTAGCTGAGAGTCATCCTCAACACATGCTCTGAGCATGATCATGAGGTAATTTACAACGTTTGACCAGAACGACTGTAACTTTGTCTTTTAGCACGATGAGAAGACCTTTATTTAAAACTCCATCGTGGCAGGTGGCGGATGAAAGGTCTCGTAAAACTCAGCCCTTATTTTCTACAAAAGCAAGTGGACTTGACGCTCCACAAACACATGCTCCACCATATCCTGAGCATTTTTGGCCACAAAACGGAGACGGAATTAAAACAAACAAATCAGGATCAACCACACGAGCGTTTTCTAACCAACCCATCTAAAGCTTTCATTGTGTCCGAGTCCACGAAGGAGGCAGAGGAAATGAGCGCTGCCTCTGTTTGTCCTCTTTAATTTGCTGATTACATTAGCTGTGTCGCCAAGCTGGAAATGACCGCCCGACGAGAGGAAGCAGCTGCGCAGATAAACAGCAGCACAAACGGCCTCTGTCCGTGTGTGTTTACGTGCGCCGCCTTGCATCTGTTTATGCGCTCTCTCTCTCCGCTCCGTTTACGCTTGTCTGCTGCTGATGCAGAAAGAAGAACCACGGCTCCACAGAGCTGAGAGGGAAATCTAATGCGCGTATATCTAACCAGAGTGCTCTGAGGAAACAGAATCTGATGTTCCCAATATTGTGAGATCCCCTGTGAGCTTGACGTATGAGTTCAGGAGGACTCTCTGCTACTACCGTACAAATTTTAGCTCATCTGTCAAACTACCGGTAGTGGAGTTGTAGCCATTTTCTGTTATATGTGGAAGCCATCTTGAATTTGGTTAATCAGTTGTAGCTGTACATCTCATGATTACCGTATTTTCCGGTGTATAGGTCGCACCTTTTTATGTTTTTTTTTTTTTTCAAGGCCTGCGACCTATACACCGGTGCGACCTATATATGGCTTTTGATCACTTTCGGCGAAACAAATGTTTAAATCCAGCTCATTTCACAATTACGTTAATTTATTAAAGCTGCACTATGTAACTTTGTAGTGCAGTCTGTAACTTTTCTAACGATATATTTTTAACATATTTCTTCACTCTGTCACTATCTACTGACAGACTGATGTTAGACAAAGTAATCTCTGAAAAAAACTATAGTCCCCTTGCTTCTCTATCAGCATTTATAAAAACACTAAAAACACAGAGTGACCCGTCCTTAACCAGCCAATAAAAACAGAGTTTGTAACCAGCCAATAAAAACAGAGCTTGAATTTGAATCAGCCAATAAAAACAGAGCTTGAATTTGAATTTCAGCAGAGCCTCCCCCTCAGAGCCATATATGGCTCTGAGGGGGAGGGATCAGAATGCTTTGCCTGTTGAAAATTTTTCTAAGTTCTGCACTCTACAGAAAGTTACACATAGCACCTTTAAGGAAAAGTTCAGCTCAGACACATATTTGCTATAATTTTTATCAAACAAATAATTGTTTTTAAGTGTTAATCTTCTTAAAAGCCTTGCTGTGCGCTCCTGTGGCAGACATTTGCAGCAGAGCTAAACTGGGGCGGCCGTGGCACAGTGGTAATGGCAGTCAACCCCCAATCGGAAGGTTGGAGGTTCGAATCCCGCATCCGCCCACCATGCGTCGTTGTGTCCTTGGGCAAGACACTTAACCCCAAATTGCTCCCGGTAGGTCTGGATGGCGCCTTGCAAGGCAGGCTACTACTACCGGTGTATGAATGTCTGAATGAATGGGTGGATGGCTGGTATTGTAAAGTGCTTTGGGGCTCCTCACAGGGGGCTGGAAAGCGCTATATAAATAAGCTCCATTTACCATTTACCAAACGTAGGTGCAACCTATACTCCGGTGCGACCTATCTAGGGATTTTTCCAATTCTTTGGCAATAATTGGATGGTGCGATCTATACACCGGTGCGACCTATACACCAGAAAATACGGTACGCTCTAAAAGTTTAGTTAAAATCCATCCAGAGTAGACATTTTGCTAACAGACACACACAAGACAAGAAAAAAACAAAAACGTTACAGTCTCTCGCATGGTTTATTCTAACTTTATGTGCTGTAATCTATTGTTTGGGGTTTGTTTTTCCATAAGGGAGATGCTCATGTTGAGGAATTATCAGGTAATCTTAAATACAGGTAATTATCAACGTGTCACAAAATAAAGACTCTGTTAGCTTTAACATTCATGAATCCTGTCGGGAAAACATTTCACATTTATAGATTTTAGTAGAAAATTCAGTTGTCTTCACCTGACTTCACTGAACCTTAAATATGAAGCGTAAAAGTACTTTTATCTGAATGTTTTGTATTCAAAGTCAAAGTCAACTTTATTGTCAAAACTGCAATATGTACAGGACATACACAGGATTGAAATTGCATTTCTCTCTGTCCCTCGGTGCAACAGTAAACATTAAAACACTAAAACACTGAGAGAAATGCAATTTCAATCCTGTGTATGTCCTGTACATATTGCAGTTTTGACAATAAAGTTGACTTTGACTTGTATTATAATGTTATAAAAAGATGTGTATACAGCTAAAAGCAAGCATCTCAAATATTGAAAATACTTTTTTCCCCCCTCTCCCATTTTTAAAAATTTCAAATATTCAAAGGTCAAAACCAGAGTGTTCGAAATATACAGGACAAATATTTCAACATTTTTCTGCAACATTCTTTTTCTTGGAGGCTGAAGAGTTTTGACCTTCACGTTTGTAAAACCAGACGAACTGCAGCGCACAACGAATCAGGCAGCTGCAGGAACTGAGGCAGAGACGTGGCAACAATGGGACGCTAATTATTTTGAATAAAACTCAAATATGAAGATGTTTTATTCAAACCACGAGAAGACGGTTTAGATGTGTCACAAAATGTGATATTAAGGCGTCAAACTCTCAGATAAGATGCTTATACACTCAGACTCAAATGCTGTGTGAGCTGAGCCATAAGCTGGACGTGATTTCTGAGAATCGCAGGACACTTGTGGCTCCTGAAACTCGCTGGAGGGAAGGAATCAACCTTGGAGAAGCTACAAGCTTGGACCAGCAATGCTGAGCCCAAAATGTGGCTGTTTGGAGCCGCCACTGAGACGTACCAGTAGAACTACTGTATAAGGCAGACAGGAATCAAACAGAGTCGGCCTGACCCAAAATAACTGTTGTTATCTGAATCTGGATCCCCCATGTCGGCTTTGAATTGGCTGTTACATATCCTGAGGAAGCTGCCATGCTGACACCTACAGTTTTTATGCATGTTGACTGCAGTCATGCTTTATTGGTTAATTAGTCTGATTATGATCAGGCTTGTGTGTGTTCAGCCAGGAACACCTGAGAGCCACGCCTATATATACTTCAAGTTGACTGTGCTTGAATGCGGAGTGTTGTGAGCTCAGAGTTTGGTTGCTTTATTGCTGAGCTGTTTGAGTACTGTTTGAGTACTGTTTGGGTACTGTGGGGTGTTCTCCGCCCGCCCCTGCCTGTCTTGAAGTCTGATCTTCTGTTTAGAAGGTTCTGGGTGAGTAATTACTAGCTCATGTTTGGTCTTGACTGCTAGATGCACTTAAAGAGTGGCTACTAGCTCATGTTTGGTCTTGACTGCTAGTTGCATTTGTGTCAGCTCATTTGCTTGTGGAGTTTGACTGTGCTTACTGCACTTAGGAATGTTTGCTCACCTTTTGACTTTTGTTGTGCTTAGTGCACTGGGTAGCTGAAGGCTGCATTGATGACATTAGGATCCTGCTAATGCTAATGATAATTGATATCAGAGATGCTGACCTGTGTGGTTAGTTTAAGTTGGTTTAACCAGGACCATTTTTGAGCTTGGAGCTGTTTGGAGCATTTTTGGAGTTTGGAGCTGTTTGGAGTTTTTTTGTTTGTTTGCCTAATGACAGAGTGAGATCGGTAGTCCAGTTATATCGTTTTTCTTTTACCCCTAGGGTCCCCTTTTGGTCAGGTAGTCCGTCTCCAGATAGGCTGCGACGGCCCTGTTTTTATGGGTTGGGCCGACGCTGGGGACGTTATATTCTTTTTGGCTGACTCACTCTTGTCCACCAATTATTTGTACTTTTGTCTGTCTATTTTTGCTCCCTTTTTGTTGCCCTGTGCCAGAAGACGGTGCACTCCGCACCTGGAGGGAGGAGTCGGGCAGTTTTCAATAAAGCTTTTTATTTTTACATTCTGCCTTCTTGTGTCCTTTGTCCATTTAATGTGTTCGGCCTGAGCCAGCCGTAACATATTTTGGGCGCCTCGTCCGGGATCTTGAATCCTTTTTGACTCCTTGTCTGGATCTTGGATCCTTCTTCTCCTTTTGCTCCTTGTCTGGATTTTGGATCCTTCTTCTCCTTCCGCTCCTTGTCTGGATTCTTTTGAATCCCTTTTGAGTCCTTGCCTGGATCTTTGAGACATTGTCTGGATTTTTGAGTCCTTGTTGAGCTGTTGTGATCCTTGTTGGGTTAATTAATTAAACCTGTTGTTGGTTTGACTCATACGAGGGTCCAGCACTGTGCATGTTTGTGGAAGTCTGGTTTTGAGCAGACATTGAGTTTGTTGTGCTTAAAATATTGAGAGTGTAGTGAAGTCTTTTGAAGCCAAGTGTTTTTGGACCGCAGTTAATATAATTGCTCCTTTTTTACATTTGGTGTGTGTTGACAGCTGTGTGCTGTAGTTTGCACTCTCTGGAGCTGACAGGACCAGCTCCTGGTTGCTGATTGAGCTGAAACACGCAGCTGTGTGTGTGTGTGTTTTTGGATTGTGCTGCGTTCAAATGCAGCTGGGATTTTTTTGCTGTTGTTTACAGTGAAAGTCTTTTGAAGAGGGGTACAGCTTAAAAGCTGTTTGTGTTCACATCATGGAGTTCAATTTGAAGAAATTTATTGAACAGCCCACGGTGCAGGTCTTTGCTGACTGCACTATAGAACAAATGTTGAGTGTGGCAGAACACTTCAACATTGATATAAGACGCCGCATTCATGAAAAACATTTTAAAGGTGAACTGTTGACTAAATTATTTATGCTTGACATTTTTCCTGAGGTAAATGATACAGAGCGTCTAAAGGAAAAGGAAAATGAAGCTGCTTTAAAAAGAAAACATGATGAACAAATAAGGAAAGAAAAAGAGCTTATTTTAGAGCAGTTCGAAATTAAAAAAAGAAACTTAATGATTAAACACCAAGCTCTCTTGAAAGAACAAGAGCTTGAGCAACAGAGACTTCAAGCTGCTCTGGATGAAATTAAGCGTCTTCAGGAACAAGAGGATTTGGAACGGCTGAGAAGGCTGACAATTCAACATGCCTGTCATCCGGTGGTAACTGCACCAGTGCTTTGCACTCAAGCAGGTGAGCTACCACACGCATGTCCTAACTTTGATGCATCATCTGTGTCTATGCGGGTGCCTCTCACACCTCAACAGAAGGGGGCGCCTCTAGAACATCAACCGGAGGAAGAAGAGGATGAGTTTGTTTTGAGTAATAGCTTCCTGATGGACTGTGAAGAAAAACAGATTCCAGTGGAGGAAGTGAAACTCTTGCTTCATCTTCAGGAAGAAGATGACGTCGATCTCAGTGACTGTTTTTTACAGTTGTTTGACACTGAACTACTCCCAGTTCAGTCAAGTGAGGACCTGAAGATCTCAGAGGAGGTGAAGTCACACGCAACAAAACCTCCTGCTCTTTCTTTTCCTGTTCCAGCCACCGTGAAGAATGAGAGAGTATTGATGGACTATGTGAGACCATTGATTAGAACTGCAGCAGAACATGCTTTATTTTTGCTTGTGAGAGATGACAAACTAGAGCCTTGTATTGTGCATGATTCTGCATCTAACACACTTTTCTGTATTTACAGAGTAGCTGAAATCAAAGCTGCTAAAACTGACAAAAAGGTGTTGTTACAACCGACCAGAGAGAGCTGTCCAGTACTGACCAGTACTGAAGTGGAGGAGAACAGCTGCCCTCTGTCTACAAATGAGAGACAACGCTCTTGTTTTCTGATTAACCTCATCAAACATGGTGTTGGTGTTTGGCGGGTTGATAAGCAAAAGCTTTTTAGGATACAACCAGACCCAAGACGTCGTTTTGGTTTTAGAACCTTTTGAGTATCCTGCCCCAACTTGCCTTTTTTGTATGGTGCTATGTAGCCGGTGTCCTCACCAGACTACATTTTCCCCCATACAAAAACACTGGTGGTGGAGGTGTTACATATCCTGAGGAAGCTGCCAATGCTGACACCTTTTAGTTCTTATGTATGTTGACTGCAGTCATGCTTTTGTGTGGTTAATTAGTCTGATTGTGATCAGGCTTGTGTGTGTTCAGCCAGGAACACCTGAGAGCCACGCCTATATATACTTCAAGTTGACTGTGCTTGAATGCGGAGTGTTGTGAGCTCAGAGGAGGTTGCTTTTGCTGAGCTGTTTGAGTACTGTTTGGGTACTGTTTGAGTACTGTTTGGGTACTGTGGGGTGTTCTCCGCCCGCCCCTGCCTGTCTTGAAGTCTGATCTTCTGTTTAGAAGGTTGTTGGTGAGTAGCTGCTTGCTCATGTTTGGTCTTGACTGCTAGATGCACTTAAAGAGTGGCTACTAGCTCATGTTTGGTCTTGACTGCTAGATGCACTTAAAGTGTGGCTACTAGCTCATGTTTGGTCTTGACTGCTAGTTGCATTTGTGTCAGCTCATTTGTTTGTGGAGTTTGACTGTGCTTGATGCACTTAGGAATGTTTGCTCATCATTTGACTTTTGTTGTGCTTAGTGCACTGGGTAGCTGAAGGCTGCATTGATGACATTAGGATCCTGCTAATGCTAATGATAATTGATATCAGAGATGCTGACCTGTGTGGTTAGTTTAAGTTGGTTTAACCAGGACCATTTTTGAGTTTGGAGCTGTTTGGAGCTTGGAGCTGTTTTTGAGTTTGGAGCTGTTTGGAGCTTGGAGCTGTTTTGGAGTTTGGAGCTGTTTGGAGCTTGGAGCTGTTTTGGAGTTTGGAGCTGTTTGGAGCTTGGAGCTGTTTGGAGTTTTTGTTGGTTTGCCTAATGACAGAGTGAGATCGGTAGTCCAGTTATATCGTTTTTCTTTTACCCCTAGGGTCCCCTTTTGGTCAGGTAGTCCGTCTCCAGATAGGCTGCGACGGCCCTGTTTTTATGGGTTGGGCCGACGCTGGGGACGTTATATTCTTTTTGGCTGACTCACTCTTGTCCACCATTTATTTGTACTTTTGTCTGTCTATTTTTGCTCCCTTTTTGTTGCCCTGTGCCAGAAGACGGTGCACTCCGCACCTGGAGGGAGGAGTCGGGCAGTTTTCAATAAAGCTTTTTATTTTTACATTCTGCCTTCTTGTGTCCTTTGTCCATTTAATGTGTTCGGCCTGAGCCAGCCGTAACATATTTATATATATATATATATATATATATATATATATATATATATATATATATATATATATATATATATATATATATATATATGTATATATATATATATATTTATTTTT
>JBBPBX010072703.1:0-18004 GCA_038048925.1 Garcialebias charrua | reverse complement strand
CTTGTGATGGACTGGAGACTTTTCCCTGTGTACCTGTGATGGACTTGAGACCTGTCCAGGTGTCCTTGTGATGGACTGGAGACTTGTCCACATGTCCCTGTGATGGACTAGAGTCCTCCCGTGATGGACTGATGTCCATGTGTCCCTGTGATGGACTGGAGACTTGTCCATGTGTCCCTGTGATGGACTGGAGACTTGTCCACGTGTCCCTGTGATGGACTGGAGACCTGTCCAGGATGTCCCTGTGATGGACTGGTGACTTGTAAATGTGTCCCTGTGATGGACTGGAGACTTGTCCACGTGTCCCTGTGATGGACTGGAGACCTGTCCAGGATGTCCCTGTGATGGACTGGAGACTTGTAAATGTGTCCCTGTGATGGACTGGAGACTTGTAAATGTGTCCCTGTGATGGACTGAAGAGTTGTAAATGTGTCCCTGTGATGGACTGGAGACCTGTCCAGGTGTCCCTGTGATTGACTGGAGACTTGTCCACATGTCCCTGTGATGGACTGGAGACTTGTCCATGTGTCCTTGTGATGGACTGGAGACTTGTCCCTGTGTACCTGTGATGGACTGGAGACCTGTCCAGGTATCCCTATGATGGACTGGAGACTTGTCCATGTGTCCTTGTGATGGACTGGAGACTTGTCCACGTGTCCCTGTGATGGACTGGAGACCTGTCCAGGATGTCCCTGTGATGGACTGGTGACTTGTAAATGTGTCCCTGTGATGGACTGGAGACTTGTCCACGTGTCCCTGTGATGGACTGGAGACCTGTCCAGGATGTCCCTGTGATGGACTGGAGACTTGTAAATGTGTCCCTGTGATGGACTGGAGACTTGTAAATGTGTCCCTGTGATGGACTGAAGAGTTGTAAATGTGTCCCTGTGATGGACTGGAGACCTGTCCAGGTGTCCCTGTGATTGACTGGAGACTTGTCCACATGTCCCTGTGATGGACTGGAGACTTGTCCATGTGTCCTTGTGATGGACTGGAGACTTGTCCCTGTGTACCTGTGATGGACTGGAGACCTGTCCAGGTATCCCTGTGATGGACTGGAGACTTGTCCATGTGTCCTTGTGATGGACTGGAGACTTGTCCACGTGTCCCTGTGATGGACTGGAGACCTGTCCAGGATGTCCCTGTGATGGACTGGTGACTTGTAAATGTGTCCCTGTGATGGACTGGAGACTTGTCCACGTGTCCCTGTGATGGACTGGAGACCTGTCCAGGATGTCCCTGTGATGGACTGGAGACTTGTAAATGTGTCCCTGTGATGGACTGGAGACTTGTAAATGTGTCCCTGTGATGGACTGAAGAGTTGTAAATGTGTCCTTGTGATGGACTGGAGACCTGTCCAGGTGTCCCTGTGATTGACTGGAGACTTGTCCACATGTCCCTGTGATGGACTGGAGACTTGTCCATGTGTCCTTGTGATGGACTGGAGACTTGTCCCTGTGTACCTGTGATGGACTGGAGACCTGTCCAGGTATCCCTGTGATGGACTGGAGACTTGTCCATGTGTCCTTGTGATGGACTGGAGACTTGTCCCTGTGTACCTGTGATGGACTGGAGACCTGTCCAGGTATCCCTGTGATGGACTGGAGACTTGTCCACGTGTCCCTGTGATGGACTGGTGACTTGTAAATGTGTCCCTGTGATGGACTAGAGACTTGTCCACGTGTCCCTGTGATGGACTGGAGACCTGTCCAGGATGTCCCTGTGATGGACTGGAGACTTGTAAATATGTCCCTGTGATGGACTGGAGACTTGTAAATGTGTCCCTGTGATGGACTGGAGAGTTGTAAATGTGTCCCTGTGATGGACTGGAGACCTGTCCAGGTGTCCCTGTGATTGACTGGAGGCTTGTCCACATGTCCCTGTGATGGACTGGAGACTTGTCCATGTGTCCTTGTGATGGACTGGAGACTTGTCCCTGTGTACCTGTGATGGACTGGAGACCTGTCCAGGTATCCCTGTGATGGACTGGAGACTTGTCCATGTGTCCTTGTGATGGACTGGAGACTTGTCCAGATGTCCCTGTGTCCCCCTTCAGTGTAGCCAGTCCAAAGTTGGACAGATTCTGGAAAAAGGAGCAATACCTGATCCTAATATGTCAGACACAAGTTTCCCTGTTTTTCCCAGCACGTCAAAATGGTGCTTTCCTCCTGACACAAGTAATATTGGAGAAAGCGCATTTAAAACATCAGGCCAAGCCACTTCTACCACATACTCAAAGGATAAACCAGACAGAAAAGATGAGCTTCTCAAACAGGAATCCTCAAAGCAGATTACATGTCTACAAAACTTCTGTTATGTTTGTGGTAAGCCACAAACTAAAATTTCACGCCATTTGCAAACACACCAGACGCATCCTGAAATTATCCAACTGTTTTCCCTTCACAAGGATTCTAAAGAGCGCAAAGTTTTATTAGAAAAATTGAGGAACAGGGGAATTCACAAGCATAACAATGCAGTTTTACAAGGTGGACAAGGGCCCTTGAAAGTGAAGAGAAAGACAAAAGCTAAGGCCGTAGATGGAACATTTATTCACTGTATCTACTGTGAAGGAATGTACGTTCAAAAGCAACTATGGAGACATGTCCGTAGATGCCCCTGTAAGCCAGAAAATATGGATATGGATAATCCACCTGGAAGAGCCAAAGTGCTGAGTTTGGCTTTGGCTAAAGAGTCTGCATTCTATCATGAAATCTGAAGTGGTGTTTGTAAGATCATTAAAAGTATGAAACCCGACGATGTTACCTCAGCTGTGAGAAATGACCTGTGTATTATTCAGTTTGCTCAGTCACTCCACAACAGACATGGACAAGACCCCTCAAAATACGACTACATGCGACAAAAGCTTCATGAAGTTGGCCGTTTGTTGATATGTCTGCGCACAAAATATGCAATACATAACCTAGAGGATGCTGTGAAACCTGCTAACTTCCAGAGAGTTGTGCAAGCAGTAAAGACTGTGTCAGGCTTTGATGAAGAAACACGTTCATACAAAAAAACAAGCCTTGCCATAAAACTGGGACATACACTGAACAAAATCTGTAACCTTGTTCATTGCCGAGCACTCATGGCAGAAGATGAACAACTGATGAAGTCGTCAGACGCATTCAAAAAACTGTGCTCATCAAAATGGTCAGAGATGGTGTCTCATAGTGCCCTTAGCACTTAAAATCATGCCAAATACAATAGGCCATTAACATTACCATTCACTGAAGATGTTAAGCTTCTGCATCAGCATCTGAATAAATCAGGAGAAAATGCCTTTAACACCTTGAAAGATGAAGCCAGCCCCCAGACTTATGCAGAACTTGCAAAAGTTACACTTGCATAGGTCATTGTGTTCAATCGTAGACGAGCAGGAGAGGTTTCAAAGATGCACCTACGAAGTTTTATGGAGCGTGACACCACCAAGCTCCATGATGATGTTGCCATGGGTTTGTCAACGGTTGAACAGAAGCTCTGCAGCCATTTCACTCGGGTTGAAATCATTGTGAAAAGAGGCCGAAAGGTTGCAGTTTTACTCGCACCAAATGTGGTGGATGCACTGACTTTATTGGCAAGTAAGAGAGAGACATGTGTTGTTTTACAAACAAACTTATTTCTATTTGCAAGACCTAAATCAATGAGTCACTACAGAGGACAGGACAGTCTGCGTGTTCATGCAAGCCAGTGTGGAGCATAGCACCCAGAGTTCCTCAGGTCAACACAACTACGGAAACATGTAGCCACGCTCTCACAAGTCTTGAACTTAAAAAACAATGAACTTGACCAGGTTGCAGACTTCTTGGGCCATGACATCCGTGTTCACAGGGAATTTTACAGATTACCAGCTCCCCCAACACAACTGGCAAAGATATCCAAGCTACAGGTTGAAAAAAATATGGAGGAACTTTTTTTTTAAATAAAGTATTTAAAAGTGTAACACAGATTTATACAATATTAATACATAATACAGAAAGGTACATACCCCAGATACTGGTAGCATACTGGTTATTTAACCAGTATGTATATTTTGTACCAGACTATTCTATAAAATGACATGTTATCTTGTACTCAATTGGTATGTACCTGGTACCTATGCAACCTGGCTTTATAATGAAATGACTAATAACCTAGTTGCCTGGTATGTACCGAGGTCTTTGTTACAATCAAAAAAATGTGTTCAATAAAAAAACAACTGGACTTTTATTTGTAGCAGAAGACGTTTCGCCCTTCATCCAAAAGGCTTTCTCAATTCTAAGAGAAGAGACCTGTCCAGGTGTCCCTGTGATGGACTGGAGACTTGTTATTATTATAACTTGTCAGTTATTATTATTATTATTGTTATTATTATTATTATTATTATTATTATTATTATTATTATTATTATTATATTACTTGTAAATGTGTTCCTGTGATGGACTGGAGACCTGTCCAGGTGTCCCTATGATGGACTGGAGACTTGTCCACGTGTCCCTGTGATGGACTGGTGACTTGTAAATGTGTCCCTGTGATGGACTGGAGACTTGTAAATGTGTCCCTGTGATGGACTGAGACTTGTCCAGATGTCTCTGTGTCCCCCTTCAATGTAGCCAGTCCAAAGTTGGACAGATTCTGGAAAAAGCAGCAATATCTGATCCTAATATGTCAGACACAAGTTTCCCTGTTTTTCCCAGCACTTCAAAATGTTGCTTTTCTCCTGACACAAGGAATATTGGAGAAAACACATTTAAAACATAAGGCAAAGCAGTCTGCATTCTATCATGAAATCTCAAGTGGAGTTTGCTATTTATGAGACTGAGCTGAATGCAGCACGTCAGACTGAGGAAGTCTTTATTTAGGGCCTTGTCATCAAATTTATCAGTGAACTTAAAAGGTATGTGGAGCTTTATTAGTGTTAACAAAAAATACAATTTTTCCTATTTATATAACTAGGTTGAGGAATCTTAGCAAATAAATCCTTTGCAAAATATGACTTTCTTTTGGAATATCGAGGTGAACTGATCACCAAGGAGGAATGTGAGAGGAAGCAACAGGTTTGCGATGAATCGATGAAAGTGTTTTTGTTTGAATTGTACTTTGATGTAAAAACTGTAAAAAAAACTTTGTCGAGGAAGTCTTCTTTTATAAGACTGAGCTGAACATAGCATGTAAGACTGAGGAAGTCATTCGTCCGAAACACGTCTTCAGTCTGAGGTGCTGCATTCAGCTCAGTCTTATAAATAGCACCCTCTCACAGTGGATCAACCAGTTTGCAGGTCCTCCTTGATCATGAGAGCAGCTGGTTTTGGCTGTTCAGCAAACTCGTTGATCCACTGTGAGAGGGTGCTATTTATAAGACTGAGCTGAATGCAGTACCTCAGACTGAGGAAGTATTTATTTATAAGACTGAGCTGAGTACAGCATCCAAGACTGTGGAAGTCATTTGTCCGAAAGGTTTCCTCAATCTGAGATGTTGCATTCAGCTCAGTCTTATAAAAAGCACCCTCTCACAGTGGATCAACCAATTTGCTGATGACAGCCAAAACCAGCTGCTCTCATGATAAAGGAGGACCTGCAAACTGGTTGATCCACTGTGAGAGGGTGCTATTTATGAGACTAAGCTGAATGCAGCACCTCACACTGAGGAAATCTTTATTTATAATACTGAGTTGAATACATTATCTCCAGACTTGGACAAAAGACTAAACATTTCCAGTTTTTTTTTTTTGCTTTTCTTTGTGTTGTTTTTTTGAATGTCCTGAGGACCAGACTTAGCTTTTTTGATTATTCTACTAGAATTATTGAGCATTCATCAGGGTATTTTAATTTTAGTATGTGTCTTGTTCAACAAGCTTTCTAGTGTTTTATGTTTTCATGTAACAAATGTGATGCCCTGTGATAAACTTGCGAACCGTGAAAGGTGCACCCCGCCCCTTGCCCTATGATTGCTGGATATGGGCACCGGCGACCCCCGTGACCCAAAATGGAAGAAACGGGTAAAGATAATGGATGGATGTAGAAAATGGGCAATGTTTAGGCTGATGGTCCTCCTTGATCATGTGAGCAGCTGGTTTTGGCTGTCATCAGGAAGTCTTTATTTATAAGACTCAGCTGAATACAACATCTCAGACTAAGGAAGTCTTTATAAGACTGAGCTGAATACAGCATCTCAGACTGAGGATGTCTTTCGTCACTCGTAAGTTAGGGATAACCTGTACTTTACAGTGGGTTGTGGTGAACCGTGTAAAAAAAGTACAATTTTGTTTTAGAAATATGTACAAGTTTATAATGTTAATGTTTTATAATATGTAAATATGTCATCTCAGACTGAGGAACTCTTTCATCGCTCGTAAGTCGGGGATCACCTGTACTTTACAGTGGGTTGTGGTGAACCGTGTAAAAAAAGTACAATTTTGTTTTAGAAATATGTACAAGTTTGTAATGTTAATGTTTTATAATATGTAAATATGTCATCTCAGACTGAGGAACTCTTTCGTCGCTCGTAAGTCGGGGATCACCTGTACTTTACAGTGGGTTGTGGTGAACCCTGTAAAAAAAGTACAATTTTGTTTTAGAAATATGTACAAGTTTGTAATGTTAATGTTTTATAATATGTAAATATGTCATCTCAGAAGTCTTTCATCGCTCATAAGTCAGGGATCACCTGTACTTTACATTGGGTTGTGATTAACCCTGCAGAAAAAGTAAAATTTTGTTTTAGAAATATGTACAAGTTTGTAATGTTAATGTTTTATAAAATGTAAATATGTCATCTCAGACTGAGGAACTCTTTCGTCGCTCGTAAGTCGGGGATCCCCTGTACTTTACATTAGGTTGTGATTAACCCTGCAGAAAAAGTAAAATTTTGTTTTAGAAATATGTATATAATGTTAATATGTTTTATAATAATGTAAATATGTCAACAGAATTTAAGTTTTTATTTTATTTTATTTGAAACATTTAAGTTTTATTTTATTTTAAACATTTGAAGATTTGTTAGTGAATATAAATAAAGTATGTGCCTAATTTGTTTAATAAAATCAGTTCAAAAAACTGTTCTCCTAATGCAGTGTCCTGTCACATTTGTGTGTTTTATGTTAATTTTATGTTAAGTAGGCGGAGTTTAAATGTCTCTTTAAAGACCCCATAATGCATGTTTGTCCTCCTGTCACATTTGTGTGTTTTATGTTAATTTTATGTTAAGTAGGCGGAGTTTAAATGTCCCTTTAAAGACCCCATAATGCATGTTTGTCCTCATAAACCACATTTTTTGACGTCCTTGTAAACCACACTGGAGTCTGGGTGGTAAAACGTGCTGTGAAGCTCCTATCGGAAAGCTAAAGTGACCCAAATTTTTTTCAAAATTTTTAGAGTGCTCTGAGCTTGGTCCCAGGTCGCTAGGACCTCGGGAAGGGGTAGACCCCGTATTACACCTTCGGGCGGGTTTGGCGAAAAAGTCCGGCTAAACCACATTGACAAACCTGTGTGTGTGTGTGTGTGGGACTCCTCCCCAGAAATTTTGAATACAGTAGATGCCATTTCCTGCATTCTGGTGTATTTTAACGGTTGTTAAACATCTAGTTTTACCTACGCAAGTAAACACTTGATTAAATAACAGTTTTAGAGTAAATGTCACAACAAGAAGTAGCCTGACCAACAGTTGATTCAATTATTTAAAAATATCATATATTGCAAGGGTAACGATTTGATGCCCACATTAAAATTAAATGACTGTAATTTAGTTTACTTCAAATGCAACAACATGATCAATGAATGTATGCGACAAAAAACATTTCTTCAAGAAACCTCCCAATATAAATCATAAAACCATTATGACTTCTGGTCATTCTAAATTTGTCAAATGACCTAAATCTCCTTAAGTGAAGGAGAATCATTTGAAAATAATAGATAAGATATATCCTGTAGCCAGTGATGGCATAGTTACATTGAAAAAGTAACTTAGTTAAGTTACCGATTAGTCCTTGGGAAAAGTAACTTAGTTAAGTTACTGATTACTTGATTTGGAAAGTAACTAAGTTAGATTACTAAGTTACTTTATTAGTTACTTTCAGCAGCCGCTGACAAGAACCCTCTGTCACAATACATAAAAAATTTAAATGTTTTAATAAAATAATTACTAATAAATATTCAAAAAACAAAATACAGTAGTCTTTCTTGACTTCACTAAACAAATAATATTTTTACAAAAAAGACTTATAAAATGTTTATTTTGAAAATGTGTCAAGTAAACAATACGTTTGTATGAAAATAAATAAAAGCATGAGCCACTGGCCAAAAGGATGGTCCAGCACAGAAGATCAACATCATCAGGTCAGGACTCTGTGGTCTACACTCATCTCCAGGTCAGAGGTCACTCTTTCAGGGATGAAGATGTTCACATCCTTGATAGAGAGGAACAATGGTTTGAGAGAGGAGTAAAGGAGGCCATCTTTGTGAAAAGAAACCATCCATCATTAAACAGAGGTGGAGGCCTCTGGGTTCAACTGTCCCCCTCTTACAATGCTGTTATTGCTAGTATCACTCAGCCCTCTGTGAATAGCAAACAACCATCAGGGTGCTGCTAACTATCCATTGTTAGGCTGATGGTCCGTGAGCAGCTGGTTTCAGCTGTCAGCAGCAAACTGGTTCATCCACTGTGAGAGGGTGCTACAGTATTTATAAGATTGAGATGAATACAGCATCTCAGACTGAGGAAGTCTTTTGGACAAAAGATAAAACGTTTCTACAATTTTTTTTGTTCTGTTTTGTTTTTTGAATGTCCAGAGGACCAGACTTAGCATTTTTAGATTTTTCTACCTGGATTATTGAGCATGCATCAGGGTCATCATCACACGCTTCTTAGCTGCAGGTGGATGTCCCTCAAGAGGAAAAAGACAGCTGCTTCCTCTGTCTCAGACTGGAAATAACACAAACAGGTAAAAAAATAAAAATAGTTAATAAGATTATCATTTTAAATTAAAAAGGTTAATTATTAATAAAAGAACAATACCTCTTCTTGTGGTTGGATCTCTCGGTCATCATCAGGGCAGGGATTTATTCAGCTCCAGGACTTGTTGACATCAGTTTTTTCATAAAGTGATTAACTTTTTGGCTGGTGTTGACATGATGGACGTGATGGAAGACGTTTTAGAGACGCTCAGTTAATTTAAAGCCTGCACAGCAACAACAACATTTCAGACGTAGATCCAGAGCTTTAAAATGTCCTACAGTTTGTGTTATTGACTGATCTGACCTACCTGAAGGCTGTTTTAATGCTGCTGCTGCTCTGTTAGCAGTGTTTACAAGCTGCTCCTCGTTCACGTTCGGATCACGTCGTTAAGTCCGTTCAAGTTAGACGTGTTGTCTGCTGCAGATCCAGTCTCCGTGAAACAAAGTCCACACACCGTTTTGGATGTGCGCTCGTGTTTTTAACAAGTCACAACGTTCCCAAACAAACAGGAGACCGCAGCGAGATGCTAAACCTAGCTTAATGCTAACGTGTGCTACAAGTCAAGACACCGGGCGGTCGCATAGACTGACATCACTCCTGTCTTTTTTTTTATCGAGACGCATTGGCGAAATAAAATTAAATTATTTACAGTACTACAGAAAATGACAAATAACTAAGTAACGCACAATAATTTGGAGAAAGTAACTTTAATCTGATTACTGCAGTTTGAAAAGCAACGCGTTAGATTACTAGTTACTGAAAAAAGTGGTCCGACCAGAGTAACGCGTTACTTTGTAACGCGTTACTGACATCACTGCCTGTAGCCATGTTTATTTAAAGAAGCTTTAAATTTGATGTTGATTTGTGTGCCTATTGTAAATAAGAATATGAATCCCTCAAACAATTTTCCATCCATCCATCCATTGTCTTCCGCTTATCCAGGGTCAGGTTGCGTGGGTAGCAGCCTAAGTAAGGAGGCCCAGACTTCCCTCTCCCCAGCATCTTGGAGCAGCTCCTCCGGGGGAATCCCAAGGCATTCCCAGGCCAGCCGAGAAACATAGTCCCTCCAGCATGTCCTGGGTCTTCCTCTTGGTCTCCTCCCGGTGGGACATGCCCGGAACACCTCAACAGGGAGGCGTCCAAGAGGCATCCTAACCAAATGCCAGAGCCACCTCAACTGGCTCCTCTTGATGTGGAGAAGCAGCGGCTCTACTCTGAGTCCATACCGGATGACTGAGCTTCTCACCCTATCTCTAAGGGAGAGTCCAGACATCTTGCGGAGAAAACTCATTTCAGCCGCTTGTATCCGAGATCTCGTTCTTTCGGTCACAACCAAAGCTCATGACCATAGATGAGGGTGGGAACGTAGATCGATCGGTAAATTGAGAGCTTTGCCTTTTGACTCAGCTCTCTCTTCACCACGACAGACCGGTACAGCGCCCGCTTCACTGCGGATGCTGCACCTATCCGCCTATCGATCTCATGCTCCAGTTTTCCCTCATTCGTGAACAAGACCCCGAGATACTTAAACTCCTCCACTTGGGGCAGGACCTCCTCCCCGACCCGGAGAGGGCATGCTACCCTTTTCCGGCTCAAGACCATGGCCTCGGATTTGGAGGAACTGATCCTCATCCCGGCCGCATCACACTTGGCTGCAAACCGCTCTAGCAAAAGCCGTAGATCACGACCGGATGAAGCCAATAGGACGATATCATCTGCAAAAAACAGAGACGCGATTCTAATGCCCCTTATCCACAGGGCTGGTTCCTGTAAGGTCCCATTGTGGCTGGTTTGGGCCAGTTCCTATGGGACTGGTTTATTTCTGTATCCACAGCGCCCATTAGGACCCCTTTAGTGGGCGGGTAGTTCTCCTGTAGTGGGCTGGTAGTTCTCCTTTAGTGGGCGGATCAATAATATCAACGCTCCTAACCAGCTGGTGGTGCTAGTGCTACATTAAGCTCTTTACTAACCACCACTAACACGTATTAGAAGAAGAGTTGGAAAAGAACACACAACCAAAATGGATGATCTTGTTTCTCTTTTGAACATTCTGCTTTGCCTGTGGCTTTTTCGGAAGAGTGGCTTCAAAAGGTTGAAAACATATTTGGGAGTCTCACAATGGAGTGCTTTAAAAGTTAAAACCAAAATTTTAAAATGAACCCTAAAATAAATCTGAAGCCAGTGGAGAGAGTACAGAACAGGAGTAATATGATCCGTTCTGTGGGTTCCAGTCAAAAGTCTGGCTGCAGCGTTCTGAACAGACTGAAGAGAAGCCATGGTGGATTTACTTATCCCTACTAAAAGGCCGTTACAATAATCCAACCGAGAAGAAATAAAAGCATGGACAACCATTTCTAATTCTGTCCTAGATAAAATAGCTCGCAACTTTGAAATGTTCCTTAAATGATAAAAACAGTTGCGAACTAACAGTTTACAATGACTGTCCATTGACAGAGAGCTGTCAAAGAGAACACCCAGATATCTAAGGTTGTTTTTGTTCGAAGGATTTAAGAACCCAAGATGCTTCCTTATTTCCATGATTTTATCATCTGGAGCAACGATAAGTGTTTCAGTCTTAGCAGCATTTAACTGCAAGTGGTTGTCATTAAGCCAAATTTTAATGTCAGATAGGCAGTTACTGAGTTCAGTCAATTTGTAAAATTCAGACAATCGAAAAGAACAGTAGATTTAAATATCGTCTGCATAGACATGGTATGAGACGTTACTGTAGCGATCGAAAATAAAACTCAATGGGCGAATGTACAGTAAAAATAAGAGTGGGCCCAAAACTGAACCCTGGGACACCCCATAGGACAGCTCAGAAACATTAGAGCAGTGTTCCCCAAACCACGGCCCGCGGGCCGCATCCGGCCCGCCCCCACATTTGGTCCGGCCCCTAGAACAAAAGTAAAAAAAAAAAATAATAATATATTTTTTTTTTTTACAAATGAATACATGTACAGTACTGTACGGTCACCAAGTACTTAGCCTATCCTAACACAGTTTTTAAAGATGAAGGAGTAAGTTGAATTGTCTCCCTTTCACATAAAGGGAGCTAGCTGGGGTGGGAGGAGTGACGATATTCCAATGCGCAGCAACGCTTTCCTCAGCCCTCCTCATCTTGTATTCTCACAGACATAGTCTTGCGAGTTTTGGGTGCGGTGACACAGCGCTCTCACGAGACTTTAGGACAGCAGTGGAGCTGTCGGTGCACAGTAAACATGGATGGAAAACTAGCAAACAAGCAAACAAAAACGTATTATTTTCACACAGAGTGGGAGGAGGAGTATTTTTTTGTTTATTCTAATTCAAAGTCTATTTGCCTCATCTGTAATTCGAGCATCACCTGGCGTGGATGGAGAGTTCTGGAGTCTGCTCTCAGAAGAAAAGTATCCTTACATCCGAAGATGTGCTTTGAACTTAACAGCACTTTTTGGATCTACCTACCTGTGTGAGTCTGCTTTTTCACACATGAAAATCATCAAGTCCAAAAACAGATCCACAATGACTGATGATCATCTGGAGACCTGCCTGCGCCTCCCAACCACCTCATACTGCCCCGCGCCTCCTCCTCTCAGTGTCAGAAGTGCCACTAAGGTAGAGACACATTTATTTTATACAGCTTGCACCAGATGACACCATCCTGCTGCACAGAGCAGCTGCCTAGTTTTGATATTTAGGTTTTATTGAGGTTTGAAATAGTTGTTGGAGATTTGTAAATCTGCACCTTTGTAAGTCACTTTTTGTAAATAGTTAGTGTAAATGAGGGAGTTTTATATTGTTCAGTTCATTGTTTATTCGTTTCTTTAAAAAATATGGTGTGCTTTTCAAATATTGCGTCCTTTTACTTTGATAAAATACTTTAATTAAATAAAACTAGCAACACATTACGTTCTGTTTTATTTACTTTAAAGAAGTGAGGAGTAGGGAGATGAAAAATTTTGTTTTTTGATACTGAGACTGGACGAGTAGCTCTCGGCAAACTGCCGACTTCAAAAGTAACTCTTGGTTCAAAAAAGGTTGGGCACCCCTGATTTAGGCACTCCTGCAATCGTCACACTTTTTCCTGTTAAAAACTGACTCCGGCCCCCCACCAGAGAAGGGAAAAGTTATGTGGCCCCCACAGGAAAAAGTTTGGGGACCACTGCATTAGAGTGAACATTGTTCATAAAAACAGTAGGTGGTTGGGTTAAATGCAGAGACGAATTTCGTCTGTGTATGGGAAACATACGCAGATGACAGGAAAAGACATTATTATTATTATTAAAAGACCTATCAGACAAATAAGACTTAAACCAGTTTAAAACAGTGCCAGAAATACCAAACAGAGCTCTCAATCTGTTGATAAGAACAGTGTGATCCACAGTATCAAAAGCTGAAGACAGATCCAGGGCAACAAACACAGTGTAATGTCCAGAATCAGCTGCCATCAACACATCACTGGACACTTTTAATAATGCTGTTTCTGTGGAATGCAGTCTACGAAAACCTGATTGGAAATTGTCCATAAGTTCATTTTCCTCCATAAAA
This sequence comes from Garcialebias charrua, assembly GCA_038048925.1. NCBI lineage: Eukaryota > Metazoa > Chordata > Actinopteri > Cyprinodontiformes > Rivulidae > Garcialebias > Garcialebias charrua. The sequence goes on along the minus strand of JBBPBX010072703.1, from coordinate 4,545 downwards.
AAGTTCAATTGTTGTGCTACAACCTTCTCAAGGATCTTTGACATGAATGGAAGTTTAGAGATAGGTCTGTAGTTTTCAGGCAGAGAGGAATCCAGGTTAGGCTTTTTTAGCAGAGGACAAACTGCAGCAGTCTTAAAGCATTTAGGTACAGATCCAGAACATAGGGATAAATTTATCAAGCTGACTACACTTGGACCAATACAATTAAAAATATCTTTAAAAAGAGATGTTGGTACTATATCCAGTGGACTCGAAGACAATTTCATTTGTGTCAAAAGATCATTGATATCATTAATGGTTACTGTACTAAAAGAGGACCATGTATTTGAAGTCAAAGGTTGAGGGTCCAGGTGGTTAGCAAGTGACGGAGAGATATTAGCTCTAATATGTGCAACTTTGTCCGTAACATTTTTTAAAAACTGATTACAATCAGCATGTGTAAAAGCACTTTGAAATGAGCACAGTGGAGAAACAATGGCCCTCATTCACGAAAATGTTCGTATTTTTATCCTAAATTTCTCCTACTTCTGTGCGTACGAAGCGTTCGTACGAACATGCCACGTCAGATTCAACAAAGTCTTCTATCCACAGGAAACGTGTGTAAACGGGTTGCGTAAAGTTGATGAATCCCACCTGTTCCATCCACCTGCGCGTGCTCGCGGAGAGGTCATTTACATAATTCCCACCCCTCAAAACACCATATAAGGCCACGTTTCCTGCCTTTTGACAGCAGGAAGTGTCCATTCATTCTAAATCAAGAAGTAAAAAGAACTTCACGCGTTCGGAGATTGAAGTTCTGCTCTGCACCGCTACCCCCCCCCCCCCCCGCAAGTGTCGGATGGTCAAATATCTTTAATTTTAGTGTACTGTGTTACATTATAGTTTCACTTATTCAGAAGAGCTGTGGCGCACCGCTACCCCCCACCCCCCCGCAAGTGTCGGATGTGTTTTTGAACAGAAGCATTTTAAAATGTCTCGAAACTACAGTTAACTTCATATTAATATTGTAGTGCATATGTTTTGTCTCCCGTGGGTCGTACAGTATCAGAAATCAAGAATAAATGGTTTGATCTGAAAATGGCTTCAAACAAACGTCTCGCCGCAGCACGGACAGGAGGTGGTCAAGGAATAGTCTGCGAGATGGATGGACAATAAATGCCACGCTGCAAGACGCGTGCCAACATGTTTTGCAGCACAAATGAGTCATGCGCGCTCCTCCTGGTCATCGCGCAACCACATTCTGCAGGTTATATTTCGAATCAGATATAATAATCTATTGCTCCGATGGTGTTTGCACAGCAGTCCAGCAATAGCATGAAAATCAGTCTTAATTCGTACTTGTTCTGCGGCGGTGTATGGGAATTTTATGTACCTGGGTGTTAATATGAGGAGCGGCTTTGATGACCAAGGGGAGCGCACGACTCACTGAAGCCTGCGCGACACACCAGACAAATTAAACTTAAAATTATAATTCTAATTCAAACAGAATAACCTATTGTCAAGAATAATTATGGTGCGTGATTTTTTTAAACCCAAAATATTTTCTAAATAACGAAATATGAAGTTATTCGTGGAGAAGATCCGTCTGGATGACAGCAGACTGACGCTCCTAAATTATACGACAGGTCCGGACCACTCGTAAATTTTGTTCGTATCTGAAAAAAATCGTAGGATACGAAAACATTGTTGAATGCCGCAAATTATCCTAAATCACTCGTACGCACAGTTTAAGAACAAATCTGTGCGTACGAACGGTTCGTGAATGAGGCCCAATGTTCTTAATTGTGTCAAATAAGATTTTCGAATTTCTTCATTTTGATTTGATGAGATCAGCAAAATAATTTAATCTTGCATTTTTGATCATCTCATTTAATGACTAACTGTCACAGCAGGTGGAGAGCAGAGCATCAGGAGAAGCTCTGAGGTCTGTTCGGCTGCAGTTGATGTGTAGTCTGGAGTCACAAGATCAGATCCTGATGCAGCAGTTCAGCGATGGCTTCATATGTCTGGCTGGCTGTTTTCACTGCCCCATCTGACAAACAACACAAAATTATTGTTATAATCTCCTCTAAACATCATTATCCTTTGCATTTATCTGTAATTTTCAAAGTTTGGAGTGTTTCTGTCATGACATACTTGCTTTACAGTGCAGTGACTTGTCCCATCCTTCTCCAAGGCCACCCACGGCTAGAGGATCTTTATACAGGAACTGACTGATTAACCTGAAATGATACACATTACACATTAATACAGGCCTATAGGCCTAAGTGACAAATTTATGGATTTTTTCCCATATTTATAAACCATTTTTGGACTAAGATATGACCGTTTCCATTTATTCTGACTGAACCAAAACAAAACAAAAACAAAAACATAAGTACAGTACTGTAGATGGCAGTAGTAACATGTATGGCATGAGGTTGGCAGTTGTATCACGTAATATGAAAACGTGGCTATAATGATAAATTAATAAAAGTTCAAGACAAAAACAACTGGACTTTATTTATTATACTATACTTTAGACTTTTTTTCCTTCCTTGCACTTTTTAGAATTTACCATGTCCTGGATGACTGAGAATCTTCACTCGCTATTAATGACTCAAACGGCCTGCCATACTCCACATTCTGCTCTGCTTCGAACCTTGAAAACAGCTGCACCACCTCGGCGAATTTGACCATTAAAGTGCATGTATTAGGGAAATGATAGACTCAGACACACCTCTGCTACAATTTTGAGCTAACAAATAATTGTTTAGGTGCTTTTCTTAATAAATTTCAGAGAAAGAGCTGCGCTCCTACTTCCTGGTTCTGTCCCCTGCGTTCACGGAGCACCAAGCGCGAAACTAGTTTAAATAAAGCTTATTAGACCATTAAAGTACATTTATTAAGAAAACGTTAGACTGAGACACACCTCTGCTATAATTTCGAGCTAACAAATAATCGTTTATGTGATTTTCATGTTAAATTTCAGAGAAACGAGCCATTCCGCCATCTTTTTTTTTTTTTTTTTTCCTAAAAGCCTCTCGGCTGTTGCCTGAAGTGACACAAAAAATACACCACATGCGTTCCGGCTCCACCCCGCTCTGGTCCGACCTCCGCAGCAAATACGCACCCATTCTAATCAATGACAGATGTTAGAGAATTCAAACATTGATCCTTTAAAACTTATTACTTTAATGTATTCTCAGAGTCAGAGTCAGAGTCAGAGAGAATTTATTGTCATTTGCACCGCATGTAGTACATGTGTTGAAAACGAGATTATGTACACAGGGTCCCAGTTACATCCAACAACAAATGCAAGAGAAATACAATAATAACATCTAGGATTAACTAAGAGAGACATCACATCAGCTAGTAATACACTAAGCCCTAATGTAGTAGAAAAACATCATTATAAACAGCAGCACGAACATGAGCAGATGGTCACAGATGAACGCAGCAACAAGAAACAGATCAGTACAGTCAGTATGATGTGACATTTTGCAGTGTTTATTCTTATTATTTATTTATTCATGAGTCTGACAGCCTCAGGGTAGAAGCTGTTTCTCAGTCTAGTGGTTCTACATTTGATGCTCCTCAACCTCCGTCCCGAGGGGAGTGGTGCAAAGAGTGAGTGTGCTGGGTGAGTGAGGTCTTTCATGATGCAGGTGGCTCTTTTTCTGCATCTGGAGGTGTAAATGTCTGTGATGGTGGGGAGACTGACTCCCACAGACTTCTGTGCAGCCTTCACCACTCTCTGCAGAGCTTTTCTCTCTGCAACTGTGCAGCCTCCATGCCACACGTTGATGCTGGAGCACAGGACGCTCTCCACTGCACACCTGTAGAACGAGGTGAGGACTGGGCTTCTCAGACCGGCTCGTCTCAGCCGTCTGAGGAAGTAGAGTCTCTGATGACCTTTCTTGATCAGGCTGGTGGTGTTATTGCTCCAGCTGAGGTTATCATTCAAGTGTACACCCAGGTATTTGTAGCTGGAGACCACCTCCACCGCAGATCCACCTATATACAGTGGGGTGTGGGTGTGTTTGTTCCTTCTGAAGTCCACAATCATCTCCTTCGTCTTCTTCACATTCATGTGAAGGTTGTTCTCTTTGCACCAGCTCTCCAGATGTTCCACCTCCTGTCTGTAGCTGGATTCATCATTATCTGTGATGCATCCCACCACAGCTGTATCATCTGCAAACTTAACAATATGACAGCCTGGATGTGTGGCTGTACAATCATATGTGAGCAGAGTGAACAGAAGAGGGCTCAGCACACATCCTTGAGGAGAGCCAGTGCTGAGGGTGATGGTGGAGGAGGAGAAGTTGTGGATCTTCACGGACTGTGGTCTGTTTGTTAAGAAGTCTAAGACCCAGTTACAAATAGAGGGGCTTAGTCCAAGTGTGGATAGTTTGTCTATCAGAGTTTGGGGGATCATGGTGTTGAAGGCAGATGTGAAGTCCACAAAGAGCAGACGCACGTATGAGTCCTTCTGATCCAGGTGGGTGAGAGCAGTGTGGACCACGGAGGAGATGGCGTCCTCTGTTGATCGGTTCTCACGGTATG
>JBBPBX010072702.1:0-18004 GCA_038048925.1 Garcialebias charrua | reverse complement strand
TGAACAATAATAAAAATCTTAATAAATGCAATAACAGTCAGAACCAGAACAATAAGCAGCAACAGACTGTTTACAATCTAACTAATCAAGTTTTTGTTCAGTAGCAGCAGTGTGGCTGTATTTGTCCTCATTACTGTACTCACAACTTCTTCTTGGTGGGACAGGTGGGACTGTGGGAACAGTTCAGAGTTCAGTTCAGTCATCACTTAGCTGCAGGTGGATTTACCTCTGTCACAGACTGGAAATAAAAAACAAAAGAGATTTAAAAAAAAACAAGTTAATAAGATTATGATTAAAAAAGATTATTTAGATAATAATAAAACAATACCTCTTGAACAATTGAATCTCTCACTCTTCATCATCATGGCAGGGCTTTAATCTGGTCCAGGGCTTGTTGTTGACAACATCAGTTAGTTTTTTCATAAAGAGCTGAACTTTTTGAAGTGTTGACGTGATGAATGTCTCATAGCGACGCTCAGCAACTTTAAAGCCTGCGCATATAACAACGTTCAGACTTAGATTCGAGATTTAAAAACTCATACAGCTTGTTATTGCTCTGGACCGCTCTGATTAATAATAATAATAATAATAATAATACTTTATTTATAGAGCCCTTTAAAACAACCACAGCTGCAACAAAGTGCTGTACATAAAATCAAGAACATTTAAACACATAAAAATAAAACAGTTGTTAAAACATTAAGATCAATAAAAACAATAAAAACAGTGCAGAACAAAATCAGTCTGTGCTAAAAGCCAGATTACCTGATGAAGTAGTTTTAATACAGCTGCTGTTCACGTTCGGATGAAGTAGTTTTAATACAGCTGCTGTTCACGTTCGGATGAAGTAGTTTTAATACAGCTGCTGTTCACGTTCGGATGACAGTTTCCAGCACGTTCACATGACGTGTTGCTGCTGCAGAGAGCTGCGTCACGCACTCAGCTGCTACAGAGTCTTCATGAAACAAAGTCCACACAAGCTGCGCGTGCGCTCGTCTTTTAACAAGAAAGCTATAACGTTCAAAAACAGGAGACCGCACGAGATGCTAACGGCTAAATGCTGCGCGTGCCACGCGAAAATAGCTCCGTGCTGAAACGCGCCCAGGAAATTTTGTTCCGCGGTGCATATATTCCCCTGTTAAGAACGTTTAATGAGTGAAAAAATAACCGAAACGGTACGCAGGTGGACCGAACCGAACGTGGTGTACCGAAACGGTTCGGTAACCCATTACAACCGTTACATGCCTAATATATATATATATATATATATATATATATATATATATATATATATATATATATATATATATATATATATATATATATATACACACACACTCTTCAAGATCTTGCAAACACCAATCACGTTCTGGTTCGTTTTAATTAAGTGGCAATGTCAACATTCAGTGGGAAGGAGGTGTAAAAAATATAGAAAAACAAACAAAATCCTTTCTTTAAACAAGATGTCTCTGTATTGCCCCTTCTCTTATGCCTTAAAACAAATGCGTGCTTCATACTGAAGATAAGAGACAGATGTAAAACTATCCAGCTGCATCCATACACTTCCAATCAGTCAAGAGTCAATCTTTTATTTGTTTCGTATGGTCTTCAGCTCCCATGAACCTGCCCCTCCAGGGGATTAGACGGAGAGCTTCAGTCTGTTTACATCAATGTGATGAGCGAACATGAGCACAGATCCTGGTTGACCAATATTCTTTTATGTAAACATCGAATTATAATGAACAACACAAATGATAAAAGATAATAATTTCAAGAATTAGTTTGAAAATTAGTAATTACTAAAAGAATAGTGAACAATCTAAACAATAATTAATCAGTCAAGGATTACTTATTTTATCTAAGGTAAAATCAACTCCTTGAGCAGGAATTATATTGTCTTTTATACACACACACAAATGTAGACAAAGTTTAACTATTTAATAAATAGTTTAATTGAGAATGAACTTTCTTATTTAATAAATAGTTTATTATAATTGGGTTGAGAGATGTAATTTAATGTGGCCAGCTTAAGTCATTTATTCTCCCTGCAAGTCAGGAAATGATTTGCCCTTTTACATCAGCTAAAATACATAACCAGACCCAAAGTTGGAGTCATGTCACCAGTTCTCAGTCAAGTTTACTCGTCTTTCCAGGATTTTACTGCCTGATCAGACCAGGATACACTACGAGGAGAGGACTGGCCAGGAAAGACCCAAGGTAGCCGAAAGTTGCTGTTACTGGTTCAGGGGTCGGTGTATCAGTTGATGAGCAGGTGTGCAGATCATCGGCAACCTTCAGCCGGCTCACACTTTAAGCCAAAAATGTGAGTCTTGCAGTGAGAAAAACTACGTTCCCTTATCAGTCAGTCACTCGGTGCAACATAATTGCTATGGAAAATTGCGCCCCGCGTGATTACCTGAAGGAATACACTCACGCCTTTATGGCCGGGGCATCAGCGTCACGCCAGAGACCCCACCCTCTGGGTATTTAAGGCGCTGACGCCCATCCCACTTCCTCTTATTGCCCTTCACCCCGCGTAAAAATGAACACTCTTCACGGAACTTCTCTGTACTTCATCGCTCGACCAGAGGTGAGCTTGCTCCCTACACAGAGCGTACAGATAATTTTTTTCTGCGTACTGCCGGGCTGGCGAAAGCTGGTCCGGCACATTTTTCCTTCACCCCTTAAGTTTTCTTCTCCTCTCTCCACAGACTGCTTCGCTCGACGGCGCTAACTGCGCCACACCGCCACCCTACTAACGAGTAGCAGGCTAGCTAACGAAAGCGACGCAAGGAGGGAGACGTCTCCGGACAACGTTAGCACTGCTAACGAGCTCAACTCTTCTCAGCCATGGCTCTTGAGAAGGTAAAGCGAAAACCCAAAACTCTAAGAAGACCAGCAGGCCTGCGAGCCCCAACTCCCGTGCTTTTTCTCTTCTGCTTTTCTGCTGCTCGTTTTACGAACGCTATCTACATGGCACGCTACCTGCTAAGCTAACGTAGCTGACAGGCTAGCAGCCGTGAGCAGCTCAGCGAGAGGACATCTTCGGACGAGGAACTCCGGAAGGCAGAGAGCTCCGGCTCCCGAACCTGCTTCAGCGGATCTGGCTACCCCCTTTCAGCAGCAGACACCCACGAGGCCTGTCCGGTCTGCTCAGGGATGCTACACGCGAAGACACTCAACGCTTTTCTCACGGATGACCCCGGAAAAAGGAGAGTGGAAGTCGAGTAACCCCGCTGCTATCTGGCTAGCTCACACGGTTAGCATGGCTAACCAGGAGCACCCTTGACAACACGGGGCAGACGATCAGCATTGCTAACACGCAACGAAGGACTCCATCGTGAGGTATGTGAAAATGCTTGGTCTAGCTTGCTAGCTAACCTTCTCATATTTTGCCTGAATCGACGGTAGAATTCATCGCATAACTAAGTGTTTTTTACCGATGCTACACTGCTCGATGGCCCGTCTTAGCACTGCTAGCGGGCTCACGAGTACCTCCATATTTAGCCCCGGCTAACAAGGAGGCTCTCTGTCCAGCACAGTCCAGGAGGAGGATTTTCGGCTTACCTGTTCAGCTGCGCTACCTGGTAGTTTTCCTATGCCCACGACGAGAACATTGTGACGCTGAGAGCTTATCCACCCATGAGGCTATGGATGACTCTCTGACGTTAACCATGTCAGGGCCCGAGGGACCCTGGTGGGGTGGACAAGGACGAGTGGCCTCGGTGCTGCAGGCCCACCAGGCAGAAAAGCTGCAGGAGCTGCAAGGGGCCACCAACAAAAGGAAAAGAAAAGCCACATCTCTGTGTGGAAGTCACGGGTCACCTGACCCTGAGATGCCCCTGCACCATTACAGGCGCTCTCACTCACAGAGGGAGAGAAAATGCCGAACTTTTACCACTAGTACCTGTGTTAGAGGAGCACAGACTAGCTGGTTCGGAACGTTTAAACACACAAGAACACTCAGACCCTTGTGTAATAAAGAGAAATTGCCATCCACACACGACAATAAAGTCTCTGACTACTGAACGCCTCCTGGTCCCAAAATGGGAACAGGGCCTCAGGCTTACCCGCCCACGTGGTACGGGAACCTGACCTTTTGAGCCCAGACTTCACTTGTAAAACGCTACAAGGAGCTGGTGACATGTGTGTGCGCACTAAACCTAACTCGTCTACTGTATGTGTAATAAAAACAAACACTGTTTCATGCATATACAAGAATAAAAGTACCAAAGCACAGACTGCCCTGGTTCTTGACTCGATCCCCAATTTTGTGAGACACAAACTACTAGGCCAGACTATGAACCGCAGTAGGACACACGAGTTCTGCCTGAGACAGTCAGATCTCGCGATTTCTTCTGTTGGGCAGACCAGCCTGTTCCAGAGCATGCGAGAGGGATCGAAGGCCACCCCTCTCGCACTCAAACATGACGAGCAGTAGTTAGACATGCCTTCCAGGCTCATGGCGCATGCACAGGCCTGGAGGGCGTGTCTGCCAAACGAATGGGTCATGACGACGGTACGTAGTGGGCTCAAGTTGCAGTTCATCAAAGGACCGCCCCCCTTCGCGGGGGTGCTGTGATCGAACAATAACCCATCACGCGCGCACGTGCTGAGGGATGAAGTGTCAACGATGCTACAGAAAGGAGTAATAAGTATTGTCCCAAAACAAACTACGCTCCGGTCATTGCAGCGAGTACTTCCTGGTGCTCAAAAGGGATCAATCCCTGAGGCCGATCCTGGATTTCAGGACTCTGAACAAGAGAATAAGAACTTTTAAGTTCAAGATGCTTACACTGCGGCAGGTCCTCCAGTCCGTGAGACCTGGAGACTATGCATGTACAATGGATTTGAAAGACGCCTATTTCCATGTGGGCGTGCGGAGGAGGTACATAATATTCCTCCGGTTTGCCTCTGAGTGGAAGGTTTGTGAATTCAAAGCCTTACTCTTCGGTTTGAAGACTGTTCCTCGTACATTTACCAAATGTCTGGACGCAACCCTGACCCCTCTTAGGAATCAAGGAGTCAGGTTTATGAACCACCTGGATGACCTCCTGATTCTGGCCGGAAGCAGAATACAGGCTCAGTTACACTCCTGTAGGGTGATCTCTCACCTGGAGTCTCTCGGTTTTGTCACAAACCTACAAAAGAGTGACCTGACCCCATCACGTATTACCGTATTTCTGGGAGTGTAGGTCGACACCATCCGGTACAGAGCATGGCTCTCAGAGGAACGTGTTTCCTCGATTCGCCGTTGCCTGGCAAAGTTTAAACTGAATCAGCGGGTCCCCCTGAAAACGTGCCAACGCCTCTTAGGCCTCTTGGCGGCAGCCATACTCTATGTGTCACACGCATTGCTGAAGTTGCGGGCCCTGCAAATACGGCTAAACCAACAAACACAACCTGCCCCGTTTGGGCAAGCAGGAAAGTTTAGGATCGATTCAGAGTGCCTGAAGAACCTGGAACCTTGGAGAGACCTGTCTATATTCACGGAAGGGGTCTCGTTAGGTAGGGTGTCATCCCGTGTGGTCATCATGACGGACGCCTCGAAAACAGGATGGGGGGCAGTCTGTACAAATCAGAATGCCCGAGGCCTCTGGAATGAGCAGGAAGCAAGATTGTACATCAACTTCCTGGAATTGTTGGCTGTATTCCTGTCAGTAGAATACTTCTTTGGTAAAGGTCTGATTGCGGGACAGCACGTCTTCGTGAAATCAGATAACAAAACCACGGTGTCCTTCATTAACAGGGAAGGGGGGACGATATCCCAAGCCCTCCGCAGCACACAGAGGATGCTCACATGGTACGCTCCAATAATATTGTCGCTCAAGGCGACATGTTCCGGGTAAACTGAATTACGGAGCGGATGCCCTCTCAAAAGGGCCTCTTTTGGCATCAGAATGAAGACTGAACCCACGAGTCGTGGATCAGGTCTGGTCACGGTTTGGAAGAGCCTCGGTGGACTTGTTCCCATGCAGAGCCAGCTCACAATGTGACCTCTACTTCTCTATGAGGGAAACAGACGCACCGTTGGGAACGGATGCTTTGGCCCATGATTGGCCAGCAGGGGTGCTGTATTATGCTTTTCCACCTGTCCCTCTGATTCAGGTGACACTGGAACGTATACGTAAGGGAGCCCTCTCCCTGATACTGATAGCCCCCAGGTGGCCACAGAAACCGTGGTTCCCGGAACTGATCTCAATGTTGTCAGGGATACCATGGCAGTTGCCTTCTTACAGAGACCTGCTGACTCAGGCACGTGGGCAGCTTCTACACCCACGTCCGGAGCTGTGGCAGCTTTCATCCTGGCCACTAAAGTGAACTGGCTAAGGGCCTAAGGCTTGATCATCTTTTTTCCAAAAACAAACAACAATAACAGCATACAAAAGGGAGACCCTTGGTGTTTGTTTACTTGGGAGATGTTCAGTGGAAGGGTTCCCCTCTCTTCTGACAGGTCTCCAAAATCAGAATAGGCCCCTTGACAGTCCCAGTAAGTTGTCTGTTCAAGGAGCAGATAAGGGACTCGTGCCCCTTGTATGTATGAAATATTTGCCTCTGCGGGACCTGGAAGGTCACCCTGTGTTTGAACTGGGTTCTTTACCCACACATTGCCATCTGTTTGACAGTGGGTTAAGGGGTTTCTTTGCTCTTTTCCTCCTGCTTTCCAAATTTCCAGGGAAGAAGGAGATGGTGGGCAAGCACACTAGCGGAGCACGTTTGTGCTGCCTCTAGCTGGTGTTTCATCAATATGTCCAGTGGTAACATCAGGCTGATGTTTCTACATGTGGCGTTTTTCTTCTCAGGCTGTGCCCTCTACATACCTTGTAGAGAGCGGCTGGGAAATGCCTGTCGTATTAAGACAGATGTTCTCACAGCATGCATTTTACTGAGCATTTCAAGGGCGTGAATGAATTACGTTCCCATAGCAATTATGTTGCACCGAGTGACTGACTGATAAGGGAACTGAAAGTTATGCACCATAACTCATGTTCCCTGAAGGAAGGGAACGAGGTGCAACATACCTGGCCCTTTTCAATGCTGAAAGCTCGGTGAAGTGCATTTTGAGGAAGTGGGATGGGCGTCAGCGCCTTAAATACCCAGAGGGTGGGGTCTCTCGCGTGACGGTGACGCCCCGGTCGTAAAGCCGTGATTTTATTCCTTCAGGTAATCGCGCAGTGCGCAATTTCCCATAGCAATTATGTTGCACCTCATTCCTTTCCTTCAGGGAACATGAGTTATGGTGCATAACTTTCAGTTTTATCTTCTGTAGTTACTGGAAGTCTACTTTGCTTTCATAAAAATTGTTACTGAACAAACTCAATGTTTTCTTTGCTCAGGAATAAACGAGACGGACATCAGACGAACACATTTGGATGGGAAAACTGAAAGTTATGCACCATAACTCACGTTCCCTGAAGGAAGGGAACGAGGTGCAACATACTTGAATGGGAATTGCGCCCCCGTGCGATTACCTGAAGGAATACAATCACGCCTTTACGGCTAGGGCGTCAACGTCGCGCCAGAGGCCCCGCCCTCTGGGTATTTAAGCGACTGACGCCCATCCATCTTTCTCCAAAATTGCACTTCACCGAGCTTTCAGCATTGAAAAGGGCCAGATATGTTGCACCTCGTTCCCTTCCTTCAGGGAACATGAGTTATGGTGCATAACTTTCAGTTCCCTTATCAGTCAGTCACTCTGGTGCAACATACTTGCTATGGGAACGTAATTCATTCACGCCCTTGAAATGCTCAGTAAAATGCATGCTAGTGTGAACGTCTGCCCTTGACCAGCAGGCATCTCAAGGCTACTTTCTACTGTGTGTTAGAAAGAACAGCCTGAGTGACGTCACACGCAGTAACATCCAAACTGTAATGCTTTGCAAAAGTGTTTAATGAGCTCCAGTTTGCAGTAGCACAAATGTCTGCAACTGGTACACCCTTGAACAGTGACCACGAAGTGGCCAAGCCCATAGTTGAGTGAGCGTGCACTCCAGAGGGTACCTGTTGACCTTTGCTACTGTACGCCCTTTTAATGGCCTCAGTCACCCAATGTGAAAGGTGTTGTTTTGATAGGGCCTTTCCGGTAGCAGGTGCTGCAAAGCACACAAACAGTTGATTTGTTTTTCTCCATTCGGCTGTTCTCTGCATGTAAGTGCGTAAAGCTCTCATGGGGCAGAGAGCCTTCAGCCTTTCCTGTTACTGAGTGAGGACAGGAGCAGGTGGGAAGGAGGAGAGATCAAAGTCTAGACTCCTATGGTTCAAAGTCAAGACCTTGGGGATGTATGCGGGATTAGGCCTTAGAGTGACCTTTGACCCGTCAGGTGCAAATCTAATACACATTGGATGTACAGACAATGCATAGAGGTCACCCACGCATTTTGCTGAGCAAACAACCAAGAGTAGAGCGGTTTTATAAGATAACAAGTCTATCTTAACCTCGCTCAGTGGCTCGAATGGAGAATCACAGAGAGCCCCCAAGACCAGGAGAAAATCCCAACCAGGGGTTAGGATCCTGCTGGGTTGTTTTGTCCTAAGCACGTCCTTCATGAATCATATTATGATTGGATACGCGCCAGGTGTCCTGTGTCCTCAGCCTTCGTGACAGGCTGAAATAACTGATAGGAAAACTTTAATCGTTGAGAAAGAATGACCTTTTTCCAGTAAGTCCTGAAGGAAATTAGGAGCTGAGCCAGGTCGCATGAGTAAGAAATAATATTTCTTTCTGTGTACCAAGCTTCAAAAATACGCCACTTCTGTGCGTAGAGAGACTGTGTTGACACAGCATGAGCAATTTGTATGGTTTTTACCACATTTTCCGGCAGGCCTGACGCCATCAGCTTGTTCTTTTCTGCCAACAAGCTGAAATTTTTAACAGTTCTCGGCCTAGGCGGCGAGACTACTTCTTCTGGTGACATAGTTTGACACTGAAGAAGAGCAATTGGTGTATCCAGTTCCCCTCCAGGGGCTCTGGAAGCCGTGACCCCTTGGAGGTCAACCAAGTTTGGGAGAAGGCCTTTTTGGTGATGTGCTACAAGGCTGCTTTGATCGAGAGTGATCGAGGACAGATGCAACCTGTGGTCTTTATTAGACAGAAGTGGAGCAGAATGTCTGTTTTCTCTCTCCTTGTTTCGGGTCATGGGACTAAGAAGCTGCGAGTTTTGTAAACGAGCAGATCTTCTGACCCCAATCTGTTTCCTGGATGGGTCCAGTTTACTGGTCCTTGGCCTTAACAGAGCGTTGGAACCAGACAAACCGGCCAGGGTCTGTGTTTCACCCGTTGGGGGGGATATTGTTTAAGAGCAGAGCTGAACCAGCACAGTGAGAAAGGTCACGTGCTACGGGATCATTGCTTGGGCATTACGTGTTACTCATTAATAATAAAGGGACAGTTGCAACGTGAGAACGTGGACATGATTCTTTGTGCTTGGCAGAATTTAAATTGTTTGGTGATAGAGAGCCCAGTTCCTTTCGAATAACAGGAAGAGGAATCTGATTCAGCTCTGATTTGTTTACACACATAGCAACCTGAACACAATTGCTTTTGTGAATGTTTGAAGCCTATGGTTGCCTGTGGGCATCTGACGTGCCCCCTCCTCCATCGTTAGATTCTGTCGACGCGTCTCCCTGAGGTTCAGACATGTCACGTGTTTGCTTGGTTAGTGTATTGGCCGCCCTGTTGTTCACAATGGAGAGGGGGCTGGAACACGTGACCCTCCTCACCTGTCTCCATGAGGGGTAGGGGGCCTGCTTGCAGACGCCTCTGTGGCTGTCTGTTACAGACGGAGCAGAGGCACCCTGCCGGGTTTCATTGATTAGGTTAACAACCCATGAGCCATAAGGGAGGGGGAAGAAATGGCCCCCTCCCTTTATGACGGCTGGCAGGCCAGAGGGACCTGTTCTGCTGAAGTTATTTGTGTTTTGTTATTGTTTGTTGTTGTTATGGTTGTTGTTGTTGTTGTTGTTGTTGTTGTTGTTGTTGTTGTTGTTGTTGTTGTTGTTGTTGTTGGAGTCAATAAAACAGAGAGGGACTGTTTTGAGCTTTATTCGTGCTTAAGTGTAACGACATGTTTGATTTTATGTCACTCACAGCAGGAAAAACCCTATTTGTGCATGCAACAGTTACCAACTATTTGTACCATGTTACAAATAAAGTCTGAACATGAATGGATCATTCCCCGTACCGCTTGGGCGGGTGACCGTGTAAAGTCAAGACGTGAACCTGGTTCATCAGGCACGCTTTTGTCTGTCGTCCCGGTTCGCCGAGGAGGCCCTGTGTCTGACCGCCTGGCGGGGGACAAACCTGTTTTTGCTCCATGCGTGCTCGGTACGAGGTAGGCCCGACGGTGGTCTCTGCCTATGCTCATCCTCGTAGGCCGACCGCTTCTGCGGTGGGGCACGCTTTGCCGAACGGTGTCGAGGTTGCGTAGGTCTGCCTCTAGCAGACTCCCTGGGGGAGGCAAAGCTTCTCCTGTGAATGTCCACCTGGAGAGCTTCGGCCTGTTTGAACCTTTGGTCCAGCTTGGTCTGAAATAGCTCCAAAGCTTTCCCAAATAATCCCGTTGGCTCTATCGAGTGGTGGAGAAAATGCACATTTTGTCCCTCTGGAAGAACCCTTAAAGACATCCTCAGATGGCATATCGTGATGACCACTTCCGCCATGCCTCTGCCTTGAGCAACAGCGGCTGTCCCCATCATGCGGAGCATGAAGTCTGTTGCCCTGCGGGCTTCATCCAGCAAGTCGGCGGTAGCCTGCTTGTCCATCGTTACCTGGAGCTGTTGTAGCTTTTCAGCTAGGTAAGCCTGCATCAACGCGGACACGTTCATGGCACGCGTCGCGAGTCCCTAAGCTCTGTAGCATTTCTCGAGAAGAGAAGCTGAGGCTCGACAAGCATTGCTGGGAAGAGTTGGTGT
Organism: Garcialebias charrua; assembly: GCA_038048925.1. Classification (NCBI taxonomy): domain Eukaryota; kingdom Metazoa; phylum Chordata; class Actinopteri; order Cyprinodontiformes; family Rivulidae; genus Garcialebias; species Garcialebias charrua. The sequence goes on along the minus strand of JBBPBX010072702.1, from coordinate 7,093 downwards.
TGTCCCGGATGACTTGGTAGCCAGGTGAGACGCCAATATGTCCTCAATTTGAGGCATGTTAGCTACGTTGAGGAACTGTGAGAGTGGTAAGAGCATGGGAGCTCTAGGCTAAGGCCAGGTGCGAGTTAGTTCTGTGAGGAAGTCCGGGAACACGGGCATCCTTTGCCTCGTGGCGGCCTGCTGCTTTGAGTAAAAATAGTTACCTGCCAGCATCGTGACCTGTTAAAGAGACGGAGGCTCTGGCCATGAGATGTGCAATGCGTCCGTTGCTCTGTGGCACAGGTCGAACAGAGCAGGGATGGAAAAGTCAGTTTCCGGGAGCACGGGTACGGGGTCTGGGAGAGGTCTTCTCCCTGTTCCTCCAGTTCGACGTCTGCGTCTTCCACGGAAATTTTGCCTGAGGCTGAAATCGAGATCTCGTCCTCGTTTATCATGCCGCAAGTGTCGAATTCGACTGTTAAATCCACCATAGCCAGCACGTCAGGGCCATCACCCCATTCGACTTGCGTGCTATCGGGTAGAGCCATGTTCTCGAGCTCCAGCGTGGGAGTGAGGGGCTCAGTGGTGTCCGCATCCGTTGGCACTGCTGGGGCGTCCATGGCCTTGGCGACGAGGTCAACCCGGTGCCGCAGCACAGTATCCAGCATCTGGTTGTATTGTGGGCAAAAGTCGGGCGTATCCAGCGTTGTTTTTGCGTGTAACATTCCCAGGCAGACTGGACAGGCCTCATGGGTGTCCGTCGCCGCAAGGGAGAAACTGAATCCGCTAGGACAGGCGCGCGAAGTTGGGCTCGCTGTCCTGCTGGTTTTCCTTGGAAGTCTTGTCTTTGGCTTTCCTTTCTCCGGAGGCATATCCGAGATAAGGCGAGCGAGTCCTTCCAGAATTATTTTTCTTTTAATTTGGTTAGACGTCTTCTACGTCGTGTCGCTTTCGCTGGCTAGCCCGCTACGAATTAGTAGGGGTAGCGGTTGTGACGTAGTTAGCGCCGTCGAGCGAAGCAGTCTGTGGAGAGAGGAGAAGAAAATACTTTGGGGTTAAGAGAAAATGTGCCGGACTAGCTTTCGCTAGTCCAGCAGTACGCAGGAATAATTCTCTGTGCGCTCTGTGTAGGGAGCAAGCTCACCTCTGGTTGAGCGATGAAGCAACAGAGAAGTCCCGCGAAGAGAGGTAGTTCAGGTTTAAGCGAGGTGAAGGGCAAAAAAGAGAAAGATGGATGGTCGCTTGAATACCCAGAGGGCGGGGCCTCTGGCACGACGTTGACGCCCTAGCCGTAAAGGCGTGATTGTATTCCTTCAGGTAATCACGCGGGGGCGCAATTCCCATAGAAAGTATGATGCATCGAGTGACTGACTGATGAGGGAACAGTCCCTCTCTGTTTTATTGACTCCAAAACAAAAACAAAAAAACAACAACAAACAACAACAAAACACAAGTAACTTCAGTAGAACACGTCCCTCTGGCCTGCCAGCCATCATAATGGTAGGGGGCCGGTTCCCCCCCTCCCTCACGGCTCACGGGGTTTAGCCTAATCAATGAACCCTGGCAAGATGCCTCTGCTCCGTCTGTAGCGGACAGGTACAGAGGTGTGTGCAAGCAGGCCCCCCACCCCTCATGGAGACAGGTGAGGAGGTTCACGTGCTCCAGCCCCCGCTCCATTGTAAACAACGGGGTGGCCAATACACTAACCAAGCAAACACGTGCATGTCCACACCTCAGGGAGACGCGCCGACAGAATCTAACGACGAGGGGCCACGTCAGATGCCCACAGGCAACCACAGGCTTCACATGTTCACAAAAGCAATTGTGTTCAGGTTGCTATGTGTGTAAACAAATCAGAGCTGAATCAGATTCCTCTTCCTGTTATTCTAAGGGAACTGGGCTCTCTATCACCAAACAATTTAATGTCTGCCAAGCACAAATATATATCTCCACGTTCTCACATTGCAGCTGTCCCTTTATTATTAATGAGTGACACGCAATGTCCAAGCAGTGATCCCGCAGCATGTTTCCTTTCCAATGTGCTGGTTCAGCTCTGCTCTTAGACAATATCCCCCCAACGGGTGAAACACAGACCCTGGCCGGTTTGTCTGGTTCCAACGCTATGTTAAGGCCAAGGACCAGTAAACTGGACCCATCCAGGAAACAGATTGGGGTCAGAAGATCTGCTCGTTTACAAAACTCACAGCTTCTCAGTCCCATGACCCGAAACAAGGAGAGAGAAAACAGACATTCTGCTCCACTTCTGTCTAATAAAGACCACAGGTTGCATCTGTCCTCGATCATTCTCGATCAAAGCAACCTGGTAGCACATCAACAAAAAGGCCTTCTCCCAAACTTGGTTGACCTCCAAGGGGTCACGGCTTCCATGGCCCCTGGAAGGGAACTGGATACACCAACTGCTCTGCTTCAGGGTCAAACTATGTCACCAGAAGAAGTAGTCTCGCCACCTAGGCCGAGAACTGTTAAAAATGTCAACTTGTTGGCAGAAAAGAACAAGCTGATGGCGTCAGGCTTGCCGGAAATGTCGTAAAAACCAAACAAAATGCTCATGCTGTGTCAACACAGTCTCTCTACGCACAGAAGTGGCATATTTTTTAAGCTTGGTGCACAGAAAGAAATATTATTTCTTACTCATGCAACCTCGCTCAGCTCCTAATTTCCTTCAGGACTTACTGGAAAAAGGTCGTTCTTTCTCAAGTTTTCCTATCAGCTATTTCAGCCTATCACGAAGGCTGGGGACATAGGACACCTGGCGTGTATCCAATCATAATAAGATTTATGAAGGGCGTGCTTAGGACAAAACCACCCAGCAGGATCCTGACCCCTGGTTAAGATCTTAGCCTGGTCTTGGGGGCTCTCTGTGATCCTCCATTCGAGCCACTGAGCGAGGTTAAGATATACTTGTTATCTTATAAAACCACTCTTTTCTTGGCACTTTGCTTAGCGAAACACGTGGGTGACCTCTATGCATTGTCTGTGCATCCAATGTGTACCAGATTTGCCCCTGATGGGTCAAAGGTCACCCTAAGTCCTAATCCCGCATATATCCCCAAGGTCTTGACTATGAACCATAGGAGTCTAGACTTTGATCTCTCCTCCTTCCCACCTGCTCCTGTTCTCACTCAGGAACAGGAATGGCTGAAGGTTCTCTGCCTCGTGAGAGCTTTACGCACTTACATGCAGAGAACAGCCGAATGGAGAAAAACAAATCAACTGTTTATGTGCTTTGCAGCACCTGCTACCGGAAAGGCCCTATCAAAACAACGCCTTTCACATTGGGTGACTGAGGCCATTAAAAGGGCGTACAGTAGCAAAGGTCAACAGGTGCCCTCTGGAGTGCACGCTCACTCGACTAGGGGCTTGGCCACTTCGTGGTCACTGTTCAAGGGTGTACCAGTTGCAGACATTTGTGCTACTGCGAACTGGAGCTCATTAAACACTTTTGCAAAGCATTACAGTTTGGATGTTACTGCGTGTGATGTCACTCAGGCTGTTCTTTCTAACACACAGTAGAAAGTAGCCTTGAGATGCCTGCTGGTCAAGGGCAGACGTTCACACTAGCATGCATTTTACTGAGCATTTCAAGGGCGTGAATGAATTACGTTCCCATAGCAAGTATGTTGCACCGAGTGACTGACTGAAAGGGAACTGAAAGTTATGCACCATAACTCATGTTCCCTGAAGGAAGGGAATGAGGTGCAACATATCTGGCCCTTTTCAATGCTGAAAGCTCGGTGAAGTGCAATTTTGGAGAAAGATGGATGGGCGTCAGTCGCTTAAATACCCAGAGGGCGGGGCCTCTGGCACGACGTTGACGCCCTAGCCGTAAAGGCGTGATTGTATTACTTCAGGTAATCGCACGGGGGCGAAATTCTCATAGCAAGTATGTTGCACCTCGTTCCCTTCCTTCAGGGAACATGAGTTATGGTACATAACTTTCAGTTTTTCTAGCTTTATTCGTGCATAAGTGTAACAACATGTTTGATTTTATGTCACTCACAGCAAGAAAAACATCATTTGTGCATGCAACAGAGTTACCAGCTATTTGTACCGTGCTACTAATAAAGTCTGGACATGAACGGATCATTCCCCATACCGCTTGGGCAGGTGACCGTGTAAAGTCAAGACGTGAACCTGGTTCATCAGGCACACTTTTGTCTGTCGTCCCGGTTTGCCGAGGATGCTCTGTGTCTGACCGCCTGGCGGGGGACAAACCTGTTTTTGCTCCATGCGTGTTCGGTCCGAGGTTGGCCCGGCGGTGGTCTCTGCCGATGCTAATCCTCATACGGCGACCGCTTCTGCGGTGGGGCATGCGTTGCCGAGCGGTGTCGAGGCTGCGCAGGTCTGCCTCCAGCAGACTCCCTAGGGGGGTGGGGAAGCTTCTCCTGGGAATGCCCACCCGGAGAGCTTCGGCCTGTTTGCGCCTTTGGTCCAGCTTGGTCTGAATTCGCTCCAAAGCTTTTCCAAATAATCCCGTCAGCTCTATCGAGTGGTGGAGAAAAGGCACCTTTTGTCCCTCGGGAAGATCCGTTAAAGTCATCCACAGATGGCGTATCGCGATGACCACTTCCGCCATGCCTCTGCCTTGAGCAACAGCGGCTGTCCCTATCATGCGGAGCACGAAGTCTGTTGCCCTGCGGGCTTCATCCAGCAAGTCGGCGGCAGCCTGCTTGTCCGTCGTTACCTGGAGCTGTTTCAGTTTTTCAGCTATGTAAGCCTGCATCAATGCGGATGCGTTCATGGCGCGCACCGCGAGTCCCTGAGCTCTGTAGAATTTCTCGAGAAGAGAAGCTGAGGCTCGACAAGCTTTGCTGGTAAGAGTTGGTTTTGTCCCGGATGACTTGGGAGCTAGGTGAGATGCCATTGTGTCCTCAATTTGAGGCACATTGGCTATTCTCACCTCATCCATCCCGTCCACGTCGAGGAACTGCGAGAGTGGTAAGAGCATGGGAGCTCTGGGCTGAGGCCAGGTGCGAGTTAGTTCTGTGAGGAAGTCTGGGAACATGGGCATCCTTTGCCTCGTGGCGGCCTGCTGCTTTGAGTAAAAATAGTTTCCTGCCAGCCTCGTGACCTGTTGACGAGGCGGAGGCTCTGGCCATGGGATGTGCAGTGCGTCCGCTGCTCTGTGGCACAGGTTGAACAGAGCAGGGATGGAAAAGTCAGTTTCTGGGAGCACAGGTACCGGGGTCTTGGAGATGTCTTCTCCCTGTTCCTCCAGTTCGACGTCTGCGTCCTCCACGGAAAATTCGCCTGAGGCTGAAATTGAGATCTCGTCCTCGTTCATCATGCCTCGAGTGTAGATTTCGACTGTTAAATCCACCACAAGAGCCAGCACGTCAGGGCCTTCACCCCATTTGACTCGCGTGCTGTCGGGTAGAGCCATGTTCTCGAGCTCCGGCGTGGGAGTGAGGGGCTCAGTGGTGTCAGCATCCACTGGCACTGCTGGGGCGCCCATGGCCTTGGCAACGAGGTCAACCCGGTGCCGCAGCACCGCATCCAGCATCTGGCTGCAGTGTGGGCAAAAGTTGGGTGTATCCAGCGTTGTTTTTGCGTGTAACATTCCCAGGCAGACTGGACAGGCCTCATGGGTGTCCGTCGCCGCGAGGGAGAAACCGCATCCGCTAGGACAGGCGCGCAAAGTTGGGCTCGCTGTCCTGCTGGTTTTCCTTGGAAGTCTTGTCTTTCGCTTTCCTTTCTCCGGAGGCATGTCCGAGATAAGGCGAGCGAGTCCTTCCAGAATTATTTTTCTTTTAATTTGTTTAGACGTCTCCTCCGTCGTGTCGCTTTCGCTGGCTAGCCCGCTACGAATCAGCATGGATAGCGGTTGTGACACAGTTAGCGCCGTCGAGCGAAACAGTCTGTGGAGAGAGGAGAAGAAAATACTTCGCTAGTCCAGCAGTACGCAGGAATAATTCTCTGTGTGCTCTGTTTAGGGAGCAAGCTCACCTCTGGTTGAGCGATGAAGCAACAGAGAAGTCCCGTGAAGAGAGGTAGTTCAGATTAAAGCAAGGGGAAGGGCAATAAAGAGAAAGTTGGATGGGCATCAGTCACTTAAATACCCAGAGCGCAGGGCCTCTGGCGCGACGTTGACGCCCTAGGCGTAAAGGCATGATTGTATTCCTTCAGGTAATCGCACGGGGGCGCAATTCCCATAGCAAGTATGTTGCACCGAGTGACTGACTGATAAGGGAACAGACAAACTGAAAGTGTCACACAAAGAGACTTTGTTTGAACTCTCAGCTCTCAGAAGTGTTTTGGGGAACTCAGTAATATTATGACTCCCCTCTGACATAAACAGATTCCTGCTCAAAACACTTACACGAAGGTGTCTCTCAAAGAAAAGTTTTTTTCTGAAAAGCTGAACCGAGAAATATGTTAAACTTTATTCTTCTGGCTTACTCCCTTTTCAGGGGTCATCACATCAAGTCATCCTCCTCCATCTCTCTTAACTGCATCCATATTTCTCCTCTTTGTCTTTTTCCTGGTAGCTGCATTTCTAACATCTTCTAGCAGTATACTCACTATCCCTCCTCTGGACATGTCCAAACCATCTCAGACTTTGCTGTCTAACTCTCAGTCTCCCAGTTGTTCAACATGTGCTGTAGCTCTCATGATCTCATTTACAAGATACAAGATACAAGATACAAGATAGGTTTATTAACATTGCATCAATTTTCACCGATACAGCGTAAATATGTAGTTACAGTCATCCAGGAGAGAGAATGAGTGCAAAAAGCTGCAGCTCAACAAAACACATGACATGTTTATCAACACATGATATGCTTATAGCGCGGCCGCTCTCATCTGTCCCCAGATGAAGGTCAAAGGCAGGAAAACAGGCAAAGACACGGGGTTTTACAGCGTTGATATTAAAAAAAGATGAATCACGTTTTGTCTTCAAGACACCGCGTGATCCAGTAAAAACCATATCAAAAAGCACATTTAGTTACAATAACAAATTGAGAGACGGCAGGCAAGGAGATAGAGTCTGTGAGTAACTTCAGACAAACACAAGTTCAGCAGATGTGCAGCTGGGCGTTATCTGAGGCTGCACAGAAATCTCTGGGGGGGGAGGGGGGTGAGGGCAGCAGGT